>DWDX01000761.1:0-23140 GCA_018245675.1 Agara michaeli | reverse complement strand
ATGTACTTACTTTTACCCTTGATTTATCTATTTAACGCCTCACATTCCTTAGACTTTCCAGTTACACGAGGAGTAATTATAATGTTGAATGCCACCGATATTGTGTAAGTGCTATGTATAAATTTATTCTTCGCGTAAATTGTAGAATTGAAAGCGCAGCGTGGGATAGTCACGAGTACCGTAGCAATTCAAGTTTTCGTTACGATTCGGAATGGGACGTGAAATTAATGTGGAAGTGATCCTGTGGGTAGCGGCCTTAGGAGGCTCTTCCGATGCACCCGGTATTTAGATAGAGATAGGATTGCGCAGTATTTGTCTTAAGGAACATTTATTTTAAAGTTGTTACGATATTTTTATCTAGTTGATGAGATCGCGTTATGAATACTGGTCATTTTAAGAGTAATAACAACTTAACATTCCATAGGATTACGTGGATGTTTAAATTTACTTCAATTCGGCGCGATTGAATGTATCAGAAGTTGTATCGTTATTTTTCGATGACGTGTACTCAGATAAAACTATGCATTTAAGTGAATTTGAACAGCCATACATAGTTTGGTATCTATTGTTTTAATAGTGAATGATTTCTTATACTTCCGTATGAAACGTTAGAGAGTATAATATGTGATGCGGTAATGCACAATTTAATTTTTGTCTGCTCTTAAGGTCACTCGTAAAAGAATATTAGGATATAGATCGGTAGATGCGCTACTTCCCGGAGCTAGGTCGGACGGAGAGTTATTAAGCAAGTTATAAGAATATAAAACAGAATCAATAATGTTGCTATTTGAAAAGCTGCACTAATATTATTATTATTATTTGGAGTCGAACGTTACCAAACTGTACAGCAATACTGCAACCTTAATTCATGTTCCTCTTCTTGTTTTAAGAAAGATTGAATATTTACAATTTACATAAAGAAGTAATAGCAATAATTAAATGGTTAATAAAGATGCGAATAAAGAAATTTGTACAAGTTTTTATCGAAATAGTTTTTATAATAGAACAGTATGCAGTGAAATAGTATTTTGTTTCCTAACTTTCAGAGATACTATTTATTGATTAAATGATAATATGTAGTTGTTATAATTATATTTCTATATATTCACATGTATATAGGCAGCGTGGTAAATGTGTTAGTGAATTGTATTTAAATGTACAAGCAATAGTTATTATATGACCCCCCAAGTGCAGTTATTCAAATTTTAACATTCGCCAGTTGTTGCCACGTCCCTGCAAACTTCACACGCCGTTAGCACAAATAAGATTATATAGTTATATTATTTATGTTATATAAAATTTATTTAAATATATGTATTTTCCGGATATCTATCCAACATGATAACTATTAAGACGAAAACTAGCACGAAACGTTTCATGTGTTTAAATAGTTACAAATTAGATTCGTTTTTATAACACAATTGTGACCACAGTTTTATATTTAGAGTGCCTCTTGCCTATATGAGACTTATATAAAGGCTGCAAATCACGAAATATACATAGTTTACGTAGGGGATGAAATATAGACACATTCAAAATTTTTATGGTTAAAATTGTAAGTTGCGTTATGATATGTGACTTGCATCGTTGCATCCCGCTAATAGGAATCCTTGAGAACATCCAGGGACCTCCGCGGCCTGCTTTCGCGGAGCACCCGAGTAGTGGAGCGAGTGTATACTTCTATGTCGACACGTTGAACAAATGTGCCAGTGCTAACCTATTTAACACGACCAATACACACTACGACTATAGATTTCTTTGAAAAACATTTAAACTTGTTAGGATTCATCCACGAGGCGATCGGAACTACGATCACGCGAGCAAACACTGGTTAGTTGTGATTAACTTACTATTTTAAGTGGCATACCTAAATATAGAACTTATATTGCAATTTTTCTAAGTTCCTGTAGGTGTATTAATTATTGTATATTGGTACAATTTGTTTTATTAATTGTAATAATTTGTTTATTGTAACTTATTTAGGTTTAAAGTTTTTGTGACTACCAATTGTATTGGCATAGGATACACCAGGAATCGCTTTCGACACGTATATTGAGATCTGACACGGAACCGTTCGCCTGCGAGATGCAATATGAAAATGTGTGTTCAGATTTAAATACACGTGCCGTAAATGATTTTGTGTATTATGTGTAATGAATTATATTCAGCACAAGTTCAAATAATGTAGGTCCACTTTTTTATAGAGCTTAATAATCGTTCCTTCCTCATAGAGAAACGAACGATTGTTTCCCTTAAGCCGTTTTATTTAACATTCATTGTTGACATTTTAGAATAGACAAATCTGTTTTGCCTTAACATTATTATTAATAGTTCATAATGTTGTAACTGAGAGCGGTATGATTTTGTTGAGAGATACATACAATATATCAAATCGGTCGAGGATCAAATTGGTATAGTGTTTCGTCAATTGTGCAACAGTAAATAGACCCGTCACTGTTGGTCATTGTAACTTTTGAAACAAATATAAGCATATCATAGCTGTAAAAATACAATTTTGACAAATAAAAGCTCTACAATCATTACAGAATCATTATTTTAATTAATCCCAAAACGTGGTCGCCATTGCAGGGAAATCAACAGGTATGTTTATTAAATCGTCCCCGAACATTTCACTTACACAGCGATAATCCAAGTGTGATGTTTGCTTTTCAGATGTGCTTGGACATGTCGTGCGGTTCGCCGAGCATCCCGAGCATCCCGAGTCCCATTCCATCCCGCAGCCCGACTGCAATGCCGCTTTGGTCGCCTCTGTTGGCTCTTCAGGCGTGTCGTTTGCGCAGGTACTTAAGCGACGATTGTATGACCTATCAGAGTCGCCACTTACTTCATACAGATAGACGCCGTTGCGGCGTGTGCCTCGCCTCTTTCCCTTCCGCGTGGCTGCTCGAAAGGCACGCGGCTCTACAACACGCCTCGCAGTCTTCGTGTGAGGATAAACCATTCGTTTGCGAGCAATGCGGACAGAGTTACAGATACAGATCCGCATACGTTAAACACAGGGAGCAAAACCATCGCGCGCGTCTGCCGGCCGACAAATTGTTCACGTGCGACGTGTGCGGTATGCAGTTCCGTTATCTTAAATCGTTCAAAAAGCATCGCTTGAACCACACTTTGGAGAGACTTCACACAAAAAATACTGACCATCCGGAAGGAATGGACCAGGTCACCAGCACGAACGAGGTACTGATCGGCCAATGTGGGGAAATGGATTTGTCTATGAAGAAGAAGAACAGGACTGAACCAACCAGAACTCCTCCCATTGAAGTGATCGGTGATGCAGAACAAGATAGCACTGTGGACTCGAATGGACCCACTGACTCGTCCGTTGTAACCGTCGATGACTCCACTGATTGCAGAAATTCAAGTACTGAGGGTGAATATAAAAAAGAAGAAGAGACTGCGACCGAAGAAAGGAGACGCGTACCCGTATCTTTCGCCAGCGTCAGCTCCATCGCTGATAGTTCTGAGAATGAGTCGCGAGGCGACTCCAGCAAACTCGACACGTCAAGCTCTCATTCCGGTATACTGGGTTTCTTGCAAAACGAAGAGAGGCAGAGGGATAGGGAGAGGCGATTCGCATGCCCTTTCTGCGGCAAATGCGTTAGATCAAAGGAGAATTTGAAACTGCACGTTAGAAAGCATACTGGGGAACGTCCGTTCGTGTGCCTGTTCTGTGGCAGGGCGTTCGGAGGGAAGAGCGACCTGACTCGCCACTTGCGCATCCACACCGGCGAGCGGCCCTACCACTGCGAGGCGTGCGGTAAGTGTTTCGCGCGCGCCGACTACCTCTCCAAGCACCTCACCACCCACGTACACAACGCACGCTGATCGCCGACCGCGCCGTCCTCTTTTCAATCTATAGTTAATGAGTAACCGACTTATATTATTATAACAGCAAATTGGAATATTTTTTAAAAACATTTTTAAACTTTACAACGTTATTATGAATATACCTAAAACAGGTCTAATAAGAAATTTACATTGCTCTTTGTTTTCGGAGTGGTATTTATAGTTTACAACATAATTTTTGATATTTACACTATATGAAATATTGAGAACAAATGAATTAAGATTTATGTTTACTCCTAAGCAATAAAAACAGATTACATTTATACTGCACACGTCACACTACACATGTTGATGAGGTTTAAAAAAATATGATGACTTCGACTTCATTTAGCCTTTTTAATTGTGTATTGATTATGTTTCAAACGTTCTGGTCGTCTAGACTTGTAATGTCATTTTACTTTGAAATACATTTTTATATTCTTTTAAAGTAATCGTTTAGGTTTTATAGAGAAATGTGATTTATGATAGCTCTCGCGATGATTGTTCGCTGCAAGCGTGACATCAGTTAAAAGATCTACCGAGTTGAATTTTAAAAATCAATACATATGTTATGTTCAAAAATTTCTTTTGCCATATATTTTTAACGTTTGCACTTTATTTTAAGATTCGAGGACTCATTCCATTGAGGGGAATTAGGAAAATTGTAGTGGTGACGATAGATAAGTAGGAGAATGCAAAAAGCTGTGATTCATATGATTAAGATCAGTCAACAAGTTTTAGAACATCGAAAATGTTTTATGTAATTTAATCTATAATAATATTATTGTCTAGAAATAAATTAATTATAGGTTTAAGAAATCTCTCTGTGCCAAAATATGTACCTCATAAAAGTAAACATTGAAGTAGATAAACTAATTATCTAGACTTGTTTGTACACATTTTGTTTTAAATTTCGTTGTTATAAATATCGAATTAATGGTCCAACTGTTGTTCGGTTACTTATCTTTATTAATACCAATCTAACAAATATTTTAAAATACGTACCCGCAATAATGTTACCTTTCTTTCATTCACGAATACTGCCTAATGTTTTTATGTTGGTCTAGGAAGTGCTAACGTTGTGATATCATAAAATATTGTCTATAGGTACCATTTGAATTTTTGACAAAAAAGATTCTGGCATATTTTAATCATAAATTATGGAGCTCTTGCACTATTTGCATGCAAAACGTATTTGTGAATATATTTTGCTGGATTTGTTTCAGTTTCGGTTATAAATGTCGCTGTGACAGAACGACTTTGGCATTGACAGGTCATGACAGTTTTAGAAGTTTCCTAGCAAGTAGAAATGTAATTGAGGAATTCAAATATCTGTATGCACTGTGACAAGTTCCAACTTGTCACGGTGTATTACACAAACGTTTATTTCTGAACTTGCCCCTATGTATTCCGTGACGTCTTCAATAAATAATTATCACATTAAATAAACCACAATTTAATGTCAATGCCAATTCGACAAAATTAAATTTCTCATGCAATCATTCAATATGTAGTCAATTAAAATAGATATGTTTGTATATTGCGGGTATGTATTTGAAATAAAACCTCTAATGGTGCAACTACATTGATGGGATTCGGTAAATGTTCGCATTGTGACAACATTTCGAGTCAATTACTTCTCTAATATATTGTGATAATCAATAGAAAATTGGGATAATGGGACGTCTAGAGTAATGAAAAATATTGTAGATCAGTCTATAATTAAGAAACCTGAAGAACTCGTAAGACGTCCATTGCGACCGTTTCTTAAATTTCATAAGCAGCGAGATTGAATAGTCGCGCCAGCACGAATGGTTTAATTTGTTCCCTAACGTGAACAAACTTGGTGTTCAGGATATAATATTGCTACTGTGTAATATAGTAACAGTAGAACAACAGTACCAGTATAACACGATATTTTTATACCGCGATACGAATATTCGCCCTGTAATGTAGCTGCACCATTGCCCACGAATAGAATTGTTGTTGGTAATTTATTATTGTTATGATCTAACATTTGGTACAGCTTCCCTATACAGGTACAAATAGTAAATGTATCTGGTGCTGCAGATACTGAAATGTCATAGATAGATTGCCAATTCTGAATCTGAGAATAAGGCTCAGAATTGACGATCTGGAACTACAGGTGAATAAATATATTTTTCAATATTTCTACATAAAGAATTATACAACGAAATTACCCGGCTGAATACTGAAAGAGAATACAGGTAACAAAATCCTTTGTAATATAGTTAATTTTTTTAAATAGTGTTCTTATCATTTTACGGACCGGTACGGAGCCAGGATATTTTTTGTATTGCTTATTTTTTTATAGCATAATACAATATTACTATTCCATTGTGGGACTTAAACGTAACCGGTAAATTGTGAGAGTGTACTACACTCCTCTGCCTACCCCTTAGGGGATTACAGGCGTGATGTTACGTTTTTTTTTTTACAATATTACTATACAAATTAAATTGCAGGAAAAAGTGACATTGCCAGAGGGATATAAATAATAAGTAAAATTTAAGTAATCAAAAACGTTTAGTGTAAACGACAAGCAATACTCGGATTTATAATTTTTTTACCCAAATACTCTAATCACAATTGTGAGTTATAATTGGGAATATTATACAAAGTTGTTTAGGGTTTGGCAACCGTGTGGGTGCACTATAAAATTCGGCCATTGAAAAGCTGTCGCGTTATCAGTTTTTAATATGCTCTCGACAAGTCGTTCCAACAGTACCATCGAAGTAAATAATGTAAGACGCATTAATTGTGTATATGTAGATATTTTGCCATTATGTCAAATTTATATTATAAAATAATTATTCGAAATTGATGTTGACTGTTTTTATAAATATATTGGCAGTAGATACTTGATGTTGTGGTGTAAATTAGTGTCTTATAGACTTAAGGTCATTAACCACTGAAAGGGGCCGCAAGTGGTGAGCGTGGTCCCTCGAGGCGATCTTAGATAGACGCGTTCTATACCGCGGTACCTTTTAGTGGTTCATTATTTTGAATTCTCGTAGCGTTTAATATTGGTGTGGTCTACTTTATATGTTCACGTAACGTATATAAAATTATTATTGTACTTTATCTAACTTTTAAATCAGATTCTAAAGTATATCTAGCACAGCAAAATTGTAAATATGGGAGTGCTACCAGGTCAAATGTGATAAACTAGGGTTTAAGTGAATTTTGTTCAGTGTCGATTCAGTAAACAGCTACAGATGACATTTTACCAATTTGTTTCCGAGTTAGCTAGATCATATCTTCACAATGTTGTATTGGAGAGGCCACAGGTGTTTAATTTTTTTTGGTTGTAATATTGTTTTCCGTTGACTGTGAGCTAATGGGCATTATTTATTACAATTATTTATAATGTAATGTGAAGCGTGAAAGGAATGTAGGTGTTTCGTGTAAGGGACACGTGTTAATTACGTTCAATTTACGCACAATTTACCAGTTTACGAAGCGTTTATAATATGTACATCTCCGTCCAAATAGTATTTATATTTTAATTTCGTTAAAAAAAAGATTAAGTTTTACCTATACGTATTTGTTACCGGGTTATTATTGGTTGATTTAAAATTATAATGTTTATTGTGAGTAGGAATTTAAATTAGTTTACATTTTACTTTTGAACTTACGATCCAATTTGCAAATCCAAATATGGAAGTAGGGAAATAACAATTTATTTTGACATCCTTCAAGAAAATTTTACTATAATGTTAAACTGGTATTATTTCTTAAAACTTACCAATGTTTCTCTGTAACAAAATATTATCTGATGAAAACTTTCATGCAACGTAAATACTCCAAAACAATTTTTTTGGGACACCCATGGAACTAGGTTTCAGATTAAATTACCAAAGCGGCAAAATGTTTAAGTATAGTTTGCAATCACTTTCATTTGAACACTGGCGGCCAAATTTTCCCATATTACAATTAATATATATAATATTCAGAATTTAATATGTGGTATATATATAGTACGAACTTGGTAGTTATCCCAAGTAAAGCAAGATTTGTTTCGTTATAATCTGTTGAAAGTTAAGGAAGCAAACACTGTTAAGAGGCGAGAGATGCGAAGCTGTGACCAATGGACCGCTCTCAAGGTGAATGATATTATTACCATGCTCATGTTAATTGAACGTATATTTGTTATTACAATTATTGTGATATTACTATAAGTTGATGCCGCATAACGTTTAAAAGCAAGAAATCTCCACAAACAAGCCAACGATGAACGAAGCTAGACTGATTTTCGGGTAGAAGTAAGATAGGCCAGAAGTTTCGCAGTCAATAAGTAATATAAAGAATAGGTGTTGATTTTAAATGTTTTAAAAGCCAAAATACCAGTCTCAATAGTTTACGACATAAAACAATAAGAGAGTTTATTTAATTTTTAAAGGTAACTTATACAGAATGTTTTATATACCGACCTTAAATTATTTTTCAGATGTATTGATTTTTATACAAGTCCATATACAACAATGCATAGCGGTAAGTGTAGTTATCGTAGATGGGTCTATTAACCGTGTGGTGCTACAAAGTGTAATGATATGTGATAGAAACATTACTACAGAGACATTTTATTTATTGAAGCTTCCATAGATAAATGATATTATCACATAACAATTATGATATTACAATTTCAGCAATAACTTGGTTAAGGGATTTTGCATAAGGTCTTATTTTCCAGTATTTATAAAACGTTGTTCGTATTGCGTGTCTCTTAGAAACCAAAGTATTTGATATGTAGGGGATGTGTTGTAAAATCATCGGTGGCTTATATTTGGTGTTTAGAATTATTGTAAAAATTGTAAAAAGTCGACCAAACTTAGCGATCTTGTTTGAGCGAGTTTGACTTTATATTTGGACTATTATATTGTTATGTTCAAAAATCACAATTTCACGATAACAGAATTGTAAGCATTACGTTGAAACATATTCTAGACACTGCTAGTTAGTAAATATTTATTTTGTTCGGGCTCGGTCAAAGCCACTCATTATAATATACAATATGTTAACTTGTTTTATGCCCTTACTCATATTACAATTATGTATGTCAAAATAAATTTTAACCGCATTATGTTTTCAGTATGTTCTAAACCGGTCTATTTTATTATTATTTTTTTATAGAAAGTGGAGAAATTATATTTTGTTTAAATGTAATTAATTTATACATTTTAATCGAATAATTTTAATCAGAAATACTAGGTTATAGTACATATTGTTATATAATATAATATATTTTTTTTACTGGTGTATTTCAGATAATTATTGCTGTTAAACAGATAGTCCTGTTTTATAGTTTTAACACGGAAATCTTATTAACTTTTATATAGGTATTTCAAGATTTTTTTATTTGGCAACAAGTCAAACATTTTAACTATAAATCAGTCCATTTAATTGTTTTAAATCTCTTGTCCATTGTCCAATCTAACTTAGGTATAGTAATATTTTGGATGTGTATTACGCCACATTCTAAATTAAAATTGCTATTGTGTATATTATTTCATTAAATATTGATGTGCAAAATTATAGTAAATGTCTTGGATCTCTAAAATTAAGAAAAAAAAAGACAAAAACACTTTACGAAATTTCTAAATGTGCAATAAATGTGTGTGTTGTAGTGTTACCATTAGGCGTAAAATTTTTAAGCTATAAAATATGGTTACCCTTAGTCTTTAGAGCAGGTGGAAAAACTGTTCTATTTTAAATGTGCGTTTTAATATATTGCCATGATCTCATTTTCAACGGTAACCATATTTTTAGTGTGTTAATGAATATTTGGCACTTTAAAAAAGGCACATTTTCCTATTATAATTGAAAAATGGTTTGAAACGTGTTGAAATGGATTTGTTGGGTAATTTAATTTCGTAATGAAATATATTTGTTTCATTAATTAAAGTTCTTTTATTTTACCTTTCTCGCTCCTCTTCCAATATTATTTTAACATAACTGGAACTTCTGAACCTACGCTCTTAATGAAATACGTACAACGAATACATTTTTTTTTTGCTATAACACGATTGTTAGCGAATTTGTTGGCCGGTAGGAACATGTTAAATACACAGATGAAGTATAGGCATTATGTTTGTGTAGGTTCTTTATTGGATTTTAAATAATGTTAGTATACAAAGAACATTTTTAGACTCAATGCATATTTTCGGTGATTACTTTGTGGATTAAATTTAATTTGAGATTTCGGGGTAAAAAAGTAAGTACATCAACACAGGCATCAGACGGCAGACCTACACATGAACACACTAACACTACAACACTTGTAAGTTACAAGTTGTATCCCGACCTCAACGTTCTTTTGAACAGCGCACCGAGTAACGAATGTAAACTAGATGGCGTTGTGCGCATCCGTTTACTATTTTGTACAGCGTTAGTTATACTTAAACCCAGTGACGTGCAACAACATTATTACTAAATAAGATTCTGTAAAAATCGTATTTTAGAAACAATATATTGTATTTAGTATAACCTGCGCCATCTACCTAAAGTTATACGAATGATTGTGAGTATAGATATAGTGAGATCCGTTTCACCGATAGTTCAGGACTGCGGCTCTTGCAGTAAGCTGACGTCGGCAGATGGCGTACAGTGGAGTTCGAACACATTAATATTTCATCGGGAGTGTGCTATCATTAACCCAAACTATCAAACCGAAGATTATTTGGTTCAGATTACAGATCACGATCACGACAGATACATCACTCCGCCGTTATGCAACTTGGGATGCATAATGTAATATAGTTAATGCAGCAGAGGAGCTCACTTTTATAAAGTGCGCTAAGCTCGACCATTATACACAACATAACACAAAACGCAATCTTGTAAGCCGTCATCGTCTTACTTTAAACAAGAAATTGTAAGGCGCAAGTCTACTGTAGGCGACTTTCACAATTGTTTGAATGCTAGAGCGTAGATGACAAAAATGAATGAATTGGGAAACGCTTGTCAATAGCTGCAGCCAGTCACACTGGTTCTTTAGACTGCGCTTGATCTATAGAAACTTGACCGATTTTGGTACTTATAATTTTTTTCACGAAATCGACTTTTATGCAAATTTGTAGGATTGTTAGAAGTCTATATTTAACAAACAAAATATAAGTAATTAAACAAAATATAAACTGGCAAATAAATTTACAAAGACAAAGACGTTTATTTGCACAAATATGGGTACATATAAAGATGTTACAGGATTATTAGTTCAAGCCATATTTTGCCTTTTATGGCGTACAAAATATAACATACTTACTTTTAACTTCCGGAATATATCTTTACTATAGGAAAATACAAAGTAACATAGACTAGTAACGATTTTATTCGTTGAAAAAATGTAACTATAACTAAGAAATAAACCATTCATTCGTTTATTACTATAGGGTAAACTCTTCGTTTGAAAATCTACTTATATCATAAACTGCTAAATTTCTGTAAATGCTATATTCACAATGTACATTATTATTTGAATATCTATAAGATTCTCCTTAATAAAATAATATCAAAACGACTCGTGCGTTTTAGTTAAAAGTTTTCTTTATATGTATATCATTTCAGTTACACACAATGCTTTGTTCACTTAGTAACAAATCAAAATTTCAGCTCATTCGCTTTTCATTTATTCATGTAAGAAGGAACCTGACCTTATGGTATGTATTGAAATATGGTAAGTTCTAAAGGGCATATATTTATAAATATATGCCCTTTAGAACTTACCATATTTCAATACATACCATAAGGTCAGGTTCCTTCTTACATGAATAAATGAAAAGCGAATGAGCTGAAATTTTGATTTGTTACTAAGTGAACAAAGCATTGTGTGTAACTGAAATGATATACATATAAAGAAAACTTTTAACTAAAACGCACGAGTCGTTTTGATATTATTTTATTAAGGAGAATCTTATAGATATTCAAATAATAATGTACATTGTGAATATAGCATTTACAGAAATTTAGCAGTTTATGATATAAGTAGATTTTCAAACGAAGAGTTTACCCTATAGTAATAAACGAATGAATGGTTTATTTCTTAGTTATAGTTACATTTTTTCAACGAATAAAATCGTTACTAGTCTATGTTACTTTGTATTTTCCTATAGTAAAGATATATTCCGGAAGTTAAAAGTAAGTATGTTATATTTTGTACGCCATAAAAGGCAAAATATGGCTTGAACTAATAATCCTGTAACATCTTTATATGTACCCATATTTGTGCAAATAAACGTCTTTGTCTTTGTAAATTTATTTGCCAGTTTATATTTTGTTTAATTACTTATATTTTGTTTGTTAAATATAGACTTCTAACAATCCTACAAATTTGCATAAAAGTCGATTTCGTGAAAAAAATTATAAGTACCAAAATCGGTCAAGTTTCTATAGATCAAGCGCAGTCTAAAGAACCAGTGTGACTGGCTGCAGCTATTGACAAGCGTTTCCCAATTCATTCATTTTTGTCATCTACGCTCTAGCATTCAAACAATTGTGAAAGTCGCCTACAGTAGACTTGCGCCTTACAATTTCTTGTTTAAAGTAAGACGATGACGGCTTACAAGATTGCGTTTTGTGTTATGTTGTGTATAATGGTCGAGCTTAGCGCACTTTATAAAAGTGAGCTCCTCTGCTGCATTAACTATATTACATTATGCATCCCAAGTTGCATAACGGCGGAGTGATGTATCTGTCGTGATCGTGATCTGTAATCTGAACCAAATAATCTTCGGTTTGATAGTTTGGGTTAATGATAGCACACTCCCGATGAAATATTAATGTGTTCGAACTCCACTGTACGCCATCTGCCGACGTCAGCTTACTGCAAGAGCCGCAGTCCTGAACTATCGGTGAAACGGATCTCACTATATCTATACTCACAATCATTCGTATAACTTTAGGTAGATGGCGCAGGTTATACTAAATACAATATATTGTTTCTAAAATACGATTTTTACAGAATCTTATTTAGTAATAATGTTGTTGCACGTCACTGGGTTTAAGTATAACTAACGCTGTACAAAATAGTAAACGGATGCGCACAACGCCATCTAGTTTACATTCGTTACTCGGTGCGCTGTTCAAAAGAACGTTGAGGTCGGGATACAACTTGTAACTTACAAGTGTTGTAGTGTTAGTGTGTTCATGTGTAGGTCTGCCGTCTGATGCCTGTGTTGATGTACTTACTTTTTTACCCCGAAATCTCAAATTAAATTTAATCCACAAAGTAATCACCGAAAATATGCATTGAGTCTAAAAATGTTCTTTGTATACTAACATTATTTAAAATCCAATAAAGAACCTACACAAACATAATGCCTATACTTCATCTGTGTATTTAACATGTTCCTACCGGCCAACAAATTCGCTAACAATCGTGTTATAGCAAAAAAAAAATGTATTCGTTGTACGTATTTCATTAAGAGCGTAGGTTCAGAAGTTCCAGTTATGTTAAAATAATATTGGAAGAGGAGCGAGAAAGGTAAAATAAAAGAACTTTAATTAATGAAACAAATATATTTCATTACGAAATTAAATTACCCAACAAATCCATTTCAACACGTTTCAAACCATTTTTCAATTATAATAGGAAAATGTGCCTTTTTTAAAGTGCCAAATATTCATTAACACACTAAAAATATGGTTACCGTTGAAAATGAGATCATGGCAATATATTAAAACGCACATTTAAAATAGAACAGTTTTTCCACCTGCTCTAAAGACTAAGGGTAACCATATTTTATAGCTTAAAAATTTTACGCCTAATGGTAACACTACAACACACACATTTATTGCACATTTAGAAATTTCGTAAAGTGTTTTTGTCTTTTTTTTTCTTAATTTTAGAGATCCAAGACATTTACTATAATTTTGCACATCAATATTTAATGAAATAATATACACAATAGCAATTTTAATTTAGAATGTGGCGTAATACACATCCAAAATATTACTATACCTAAGTTAGATTGGACAATGGACAAGAGATTTAAAACAATTAAATGGACTGATTTATAGTTAAAATGTTTGACTTGTTGCCAAATAAAAAAATCTTGAAATACCTATATAAAAGTTAATAAGATTTCCGTGTTAAAACTATAAAACAGGACTATCTGTTTAACAGCAATAATTATCTGAAATACACCAGTAAAAAAAATATATTATATTATATAACAATATGTACTATAACCTAGTATTTCTGATTAAAATTATTCGATTAAAATGTATAAATTAATTACATTTAAACAAAATATAATTTCTCCACTTTCTATAAAAAAATAATAATAAAATAGACCGGTTTAGAACATACTGAAAACATAATGCGGTTAAAATTTATTTTGACATACATAATTGTAATATGAGTAAGGGCATAAAACAAGTTAACATATTGTATATTATAATGAGTGGCTTTGACCGAGCCCGAACAAAATAAATATTTACTAACTAGCAGTGTCTAGAATATGTTTCAACGTAATGCTTACAATTCTGTTATCGTGAAATTGTGATTTTTGAACATAACAATATAATAGTCCAAATATAAAGTCAAACTCGCTCAAACAAGATCGCTAAGTTTGGTCGACTTTTTACAATTTTTACAATAATTCTAAACACCAAATATAAGCCACCGATGATTTTACAACACATCCCCTACATATCAAATACTTTGGTTTCTAAGAGACACGCAATACGAACAACGTTTTATAAATACTGGAAAATAAGACCTTATGCAAAATCCCTTAACCAAGTTATTGCTGAAATTGTAATATCATAATTGTTATGTGATAATATCATTTATCTATGGAAGCTTCAATAAATAAAATGTCTCTGTAGTAATGTTTCTATCACATATCATTACACTTTGTAGCACCACACGGTTAATAGACCCATCTACGATAACTACACTTACCGCTATGCATTGTTGTATATGGACTTGTATAAAAATCAATACATCTGAAAAATAATTTAAGGTCGGTATATAAAACATTCTGTATAAGTTACCTTTAAAAATTAAATAAACTCTCTTATTGTTTTATGTCGTAAACTATTGAGACTGGTATTTTGGCTTTTAAAACATTTAAAATCAACACCTATTCTTTATATTACTTATTGACTGCGAAACTTCTGGCCTATCTTACTTCTACCCGAAAATCAGTCTAGCTTCGTTCATCGTTGGCTTGTTTGTGGAGATTTCTTGCTTTTAAACGTTATGCGGCATCAACTTATAGTAATATCACAATAATTGTAATAACAAATATACGTTCAATTAACATGAGCATGGTAATAATATCATTCACCTTGAGAGCGGTCCATTGGTCACAGCTTCGCATCTCTCGCCTCTTAACAGTGTTTGCTTCCTTAACTTTCAACAGATTATAACGAAACAAATCTTGCTTTACTTGGGATAACTACCAAGTTCGTACTATATATATACCACATATTAAATTCTGAATATTATATATATTAATTGTAATATGGGAAAATTTGGCCGCCAGTGTTCAAATGAAAGTGATTGCAAACTATACTTAAACATTTTGCCGCTTTGGTAATTTAATCTGAAACCTAGTTCCATGGGTGTCCCAAAAAAATTGTTTTGGAGTATTTACGTTGCATGAAAGTTTTCATCAGATAATATTTTGTTACAGAGAAACATTGGTAAGTTTTAAGAAATAATACCAGTTTAACATTATAGTAAAATTTTCTTGAAGGATGTCAAAATAAATTGTTATTTCCCTACTTCCATATTTGGATTTGCAAATTGGATCGTAAGTTCAAAAGTAAAATGTAAACTAATTTAAATTCCTACTCACAATAAACATTATAATTTTAAATCAACCAATAATAACCCGGTAACAAATACGTATAGGTAAAACTTAATCTTTTTTTTAACGAAATTAAAATATAAATACTATTTGGACGGAGATGTACATATTATAAACGCTTCGTAAACTGGTAAATTGTGCGTAAATTGAACGTAATTAACACGTGTCCCTTACACGAAACACCTACATTCCTTTCACGCTTCACATTACATTATAAATAATTGTAATAAATAATGCCCATTAGCTCACAGTCAACGGAAAACAATATTACAACCAAAAAAAATTAAACACCTGTGGCCTCTCCAATACAACATTGTGAAGATATGATCTAGCTAACTCGGAAACAAATTGGTAAAATGTCATCTGTAGCTGTTTACTGAATCGACACTGAACAAAATTCACTTAAACCCTAGTTTATCACATTTGACCTGGTAGCACTCCCATATTTACAATTTTGCTGTGCTAGATATACTTTAGAATCTGATTTAAAAGTTAGATAAAGTACAATAATAATTTTATATACGTTACGTGAACATATAAAGTAGACCACACCAATATTAAACGCTACGAGAATTCAAAATAATGAACCACTAAAAGGTACCGCGGTATAGAACGCGTCTATCTAAGATCGCCTCGAGGGACCACGCTCACCACTTGCGGCCCCTTTCAGTGGTTAATGACCTTAAGTCTATAAGACACTAATTTACACCACAACATCAAGTATCTACTGCCAATATATTTATAAAAACAGTCAACATCAATTTCGAATAATTATTTTATAATATAAATTTGACATAATGGCAAAATATCTACATATACACAATTAATGCGTCTTACATTATTTACTTCGATGGTACTGTTGGAACGACTTGTCGAGAGCATATTAAAAACTGATAACGCGACAGCTTTTCAATGGCCGAATTTTATAGTGCACCCACACGGTTGCCAAACCCTAAACAACTTTGTATAATATTCCCAATTATAACTCACAATTGTGATTAGAGTATTTGGGTAAAAAAATTATAAATCCGAGTATTGCTTGTCGTTTACACTAAACGTTTTTGATTACTTAAATTTTACTTATTATTTATATCCCTCTGGCAATGTCACTTTTTCCTGCAATTTAATTTGTATAGTAATATTGTAAAAAAAAAAACGTAACATCACGCCTGTAATCCCCTAAGGGGTAGGCAGAGGAGTGTAGTACACTCTCACAATTTACCGGTTACGTTTAAGTCCCACAATGGAATAGTAATATTGTATTATGCTATAAAAAAATAAGCAATACAAAAAATATCCTGGCTCCGTACCGGTCCGTAAAATGATAAGAACACTATTTAAAAAAATTAACTATATTACAAAGGATTTTGTTACCTGTATTCTCTTTCAGTATTCAGCCGGGTAATTTCGTTGTATAATTCTTTATGTAGAAATATTGAAAAATATATTTATTCACCTGTAGTTCCAGATCGTCAATTCTGAGCCTTATTCTCAGATTCAGAATTGGCAATCTATCTATGACATTTCAGTATCTGCAGCACCAGATACATTTACTATTTGTACCTGTATAGGGAAGCTGTACCAAATGTTAGATCATAACAATAATAAATTACCAACAACAATTCTATTCGTGGGCAATGGTGCAGCTACATTACAGGGCGAATATTCGTATCGCGGTATAAAAATATCGTGTTATACTGGTACTGTTGTTCTACTGTTACTATATTACACAGTAGCAATATTATATCCTGAACACCAAGTTTGTTCACGTTAGGGAACAAATTAAACCATTCGTGCTGGCGCGACTATTCAATCTCGCTGCTTATGAAATTTAAGAAACGGTCGCAATGGACGTCTTACGAGTTCTTCAGGTTTCTTAATTATAGACTGATCTACAATATTTTTCATTACTCTAGACGTCCCATTATCCCAATTTTCTATTGATTATCACAATATATTAGAGAAGTAATTGACTCGAAATGTTGTCACAATGCGAACATTTACCGAATCCCATCAATGTAGTTGCACCATTAGAGGTTTTATTTCAAATACATACCCGCAATATACAAACATATCTATTTTAATTGACTACATATTGAATGATTGCATGAGAAATTTAATTTTGTCGAATTGGCATTGACATTAAATTGTGGTTTATTTAATGTGATAATTATTTATTGAAGACGTCACGGAATACATAGGGGCAAGTTCAGAAATAAACGTTTGTGTAATACACCGTGACAAGTTGGAACTTGTCACAGTGCATACAGATATTTGAATTCCTCAATTACATTTCTACTTGCTAGGAAACTTCTAAAACTGTCATGACCTGTCAATGCCAAAGTCGTTCTGTCACAGCGACATTTATAACCGAAACTGAAACAAATCCAGCAAAATATATTCACAAATACGTTTTGCATGCAAATAGTGCAAGAGCTCCATAATTTATGATTAAAATATGCCAGAATCTTTTTTGTCAAAAATTCAAATGGTACCTATAGACAATATTTTATGATATCACAACGTTAGCACTTCCTAGACCAACATAAAAACATTAGGCAGTATTCGTGAATGAAAGAAAGGTAACATTATTGCGGGTACGTATTTTAAAATATTTGTTAGATTGGTATTAATAAAGATAAGTAACCGAACAACAGTTGGACCATTAATTCGATATTTATAACAACGAAATTTAAAACAAAATGTGTACAAACAAGTCTAGATAATTAGTTTATCTACTTCAATGTTTACTTTTATGAGGTACATATTTTGGCACAGAGAGATTTCTTAAACCTATAATTAATTTATTTCTAGACAATAATATTATTATAGATTAAATTACATAAAACATTTTCGATGTTCTAAAACTTGTTGACTGATCTTAATCATATGAATCACAGCTTTTTGCATTCTCCTACTTATCTATCGTCACCACTACAATTTTCCTAATTCCCCTCAATGGAATGAGTCCTCGAATCTTAAAATAAAGTGCAAACGTTAAAAATATATGGCAAAAGAAATTTTTGAACATAACATATGTATTGATTTTTAAAATTCAACTCGGTAGATCTTTTAACTGATGTCACGCTTGCAGCGAACAATCATCGCGAGAGCTATCATAAATCACATTTCTCTATAAAACCTAAACGATTACTTTAAAAGAATATAAAAATGTATTTCAAAGTAAAATGACATTACAAGTCTAGACGACCAGAACGTTTGAAACATAATCAATACACAATTAAAAAGGCTAAATGAAGTCGAAGTCATCATATTTTTTTAAACCTCATCAACATGTGTAGTGTGACGTGTGCAGTATAAATGTAATCTGTTTTTATTGCTTAGGAGTAAACATAAATCTTAATTCATTTGTTCTCAATATTTCATATAGTGTAAATATCAAAAATTATGTTGTAAACTATAAATACCACTCCGAAAACAAAGAGCAATGTAAATTTCTTATTAGACCTGTTTTAGGTATATTCATAATAACGTTGTAAAGTTTAAAAATGTTTTTAAAAAATATTCCAATTTGCTGTTATAATAATATAAGTCGGTTACTCATTAACTATAGATTGAAAAGAGGACGGCGCGGTCGGCGATCAGCGTGCGTTGTGTACGTGGGTGGTGAGGTGCTTGGAGAGGTAGTCGGCGCGCGCGAAACACTTACCGCACGCCTCGCAGTGGTAGGGCCGCTCGCCGGTGTGGATGCGCAAGTGGCGAGTCAGGTCGCTCTTCCCTCCGAACGCCCTGCCACAGAACAGGCACACGAACGGACGTTCCCCAGTATGCTTTCTAACGTGCAGTTTCAAATTCTCCTTTGATCTAACGCATTTGCCGCAGAAAGGGCATGCGAATCGCCTCTCCCTATCCCTCTGCCTCTCTTCGTTTTGCAAGAAACCCAGTATACCGGAATGAGAGCTTGACGTGTCGAGTTTGCTGGAGTCGCCTCGCGACTCATTCTCAGAACTATCAGCGATGGAGCTGACGCTGGCGAAAGATACGGGTACGCGTCTCCTTTCTTCGGTCGCAGTCTCTTCTTCTTTTTTATATTCACCCTCAGTACTTGAATTTCTGCAATCAGTGGAGTCATCGACGGTTACAACGGACGAGTCAGTGGGTCCATTCGAGTCCACAGTGCTATCTTGTTCTGCATCACCGATCACTTCAATGGGAGGAGTTCTGGTTGGTTCAGTCCTGTTCTTCTTCTTCATAGACAAATCCATTTCCCCACATTGGCCGATCAGTACCTCGTTCGTGCTGGTGACCTGGTCCATTCCTTCCGGATGGTCAGTATTTTTTGTGTGAAGTCTCTCCAAAGTGTGGTTCAAGCGATGCTTTTTGAACGATTTAAGATAACGGAACTGCATACCGCACACGTCGCACGTGAACAATTTGTCGGCCGGCAGACGCGCGCGATGGTTTTGCTCCCTGTGTTTAACGTATGCGGATCTGTATCTGTAACTCTGTCCGCATTGCTCGCAAACGAATGGTTTATCCTCACACGAAGACTGCGAGGCGTGTTGTAGAGCCGCGTGCCTTTCGAGCAGCCACGCGGAAGGGAAAGAGGCGAGGCACACGCCGCAACGGCGTCTATCTGTATGAAGTAAGTGGCGACTCTGATAGGTCATACAATCGTCGCTTAAGTACCTGCGCAAACGACACGCCTGAAGAGCCAACAGAGGCGACCAAAGCGGCATTGCAGTCGGGCTGCGGGATGGAATGGGACTCGGGATGCTCGGGATGCTCGGCGAACCGCACGACATGTCCAAGCACATCTGAAAAGCAAACATCACACTTGGATTATCGCTGTGTAAGTGAAATGTTCGGGGACGATTTAATAAACATACCTGTTGATTTCCCTGCAATGGCGACCACGTTTTGGGATTAATTAAAATAATGATTCTGTAATGATTGTAGAGCTTTTATTTGTCAAAATTGTATTTTTACAGCTATGATATGCTTATATTTGTTTCAAAAGTTACAATGACCAACAGTGACGGGTCTATTTACTGTTGCACAATTGACGAAACACTATACCAATTTGATCCTCGACCGATTTGATATATTGTATGTATCTCTCAACAAAATCATACCGCTCTCAGTTACAACATTATGAACTATTAATAATAATGTTAAGGCAAAACAGATTTGTCTATTCTAAAATGTCAACAATGAATGTTAAATAAAACGGCTTAAGGGAAACAATCGTTCGTTTCTCTATGAGGAAGGAACGATTATTAAGCTCTATAAAAAAGTGGACCTACATTATTTGAACTTGTGCTGAATATAATTCATTACACATAATACACAAAATCATTTACGGCACGTGTATTTAAATCTGAACACACATTTTCATATTGCATCTCGCAGGCGAACGGTTCCGTGTCAGATCTCAATATACGTGTCGAAAGCGATTCCTGGTGTATCCTATGCCAATACAATTGGTAGTCACAAAAACTTTAAACCTAAATAAGTTACAATAAACAAATTATTACAATTAATAAAACAAATTGTACCAATATACAATAATTAATACACCTACAGGAACTTAGAAAAATTGCAATATAAGTTCTATATTTAGGTATGCCACTTAAAATAGTAAGTTAATCACAACTAACCAGTGTTTGCTCGCGTGATCGTAGTTCCGATCGCCTCGTGGATGAATCCTAACAAGTTTAAATGTTTTTCAAAGAAATCTATAGTCGTAGTGTGTATTGGTCGTGTTAAATAGGTTAGCACTGGCACATTTGTTCAACGTGTCGACATAGAAGTATACACTCGCTCCACTACTCGGGTGCTCCGCGAAAGCAGGCCGCGGAGGTCCCTGGATGTTCTCAAGGATTCCTATTAGCGGGATGCAACGATGCAAGTCACATATCATAACGCAACTTACAATTTTAACCATAAAAATTTTGAATGTGTCTATATTTCATCCCCTACGTAAACTATGTATATTTCGTGATTTGCAGCCTTTATATAAGTCTCATATAGGCAAGAGGCACTCTAAATATAAAACTGTGGTCACAATTGTGTTATAAAAACGAATCTAATTTGTAACTATTTAAACACATGAAACGTTTCGTGCTAGTTTTCGTCTTAATAGTTATCATGTTGGATAGATATCCGGAAAATACATATATTTAAATAAATTTTATATAACATAAATAATATAACTATATAATCTTATTTGTGCTAACGGCGTGTGAAGTTTGCAGGGACGTGGCAACAACTGGCGAATGTTAAAATTTGAATAACTGCACTTGGGGGGTCATATAATAACTATTGCTTGTACATTTAAATACAATTCACTAACACATTTACCACGCTGCCTATATACATGTGAATATATAGAAATATAATTATAACAACTACATATTATCATTTAATCAATAAATAGTATCTCTGAAAGTTAGGAAACAAAATACTATTTCACTGCATACTGTTCTATTATAAAAACTATTTCGATAAAAACTTGTACAAATTTCTTTATTCGCATCTTTATTAACCATTTAATTATTGCTATTACTTCTTTATGTAAATTGTAAATATTCAATCTTTCTTAAAACAAGAAGAGGAACATGAATTAAGGTTGCAGTATTGCTGTACAGTTTGGTAACGTTCGACTCCAAATAATAATAATAATATTAGTGCAGCTTTTCAAATAGCAACATTATTGATTCTGTTTTATATTCTTATAACTTGCTTAATAACTCTCCGTCCGACCTAGCTCCGGGAAGTAGCGCATCTACCGATCTATATCCTAATATTCTTTTACGAGTGACCTTAAGAGCAGACAAAAATTAAATTGTGCATTACCGCATCACATATTATACTCTCTAACGTTTCATACGGAAGTATAAGAAATCATTCACTATTAAAACAATAGATACCAAACTATGTATGGCTGTTCAAATTCACTTAAATGCATAGTTTTATCTGAGTACACGTCATCGAAAAATAACGATACAACTTCTGATACATTCAATCGCGCCGAATTGAAGTAAATTTAAACATCCACGTAATCCTATGGAATGTTAAGTTGTTATTACTCTTAAAATGACCAGTATTCATAACGCGATCTCATCAACTAGATAAAAATATCGTAACAACTTTAAAATAAATGTTCCTTAAGACAAATACTGCGCAATCCTATCTCTATCTAAATACCGGGTGCATCGGAAGAGCCTCCTAAGGCCGCTACCCACAGGATCACTTCCACATTAATTTCACGTCCCATTCCGAATCGTAACGAAAACTTGAATTGCTACGGTACTCGTGACTATCCCACGCTGCGCTTTCAATTCTACAATTTACGCGAAGAATAAATTTATACATAGCACTTACACAATATCGGTGGCATTCAACATTATAATTACTCCTCGTGTAACTGGAAAGTCTAAGGAATGTGAGGCGTTAAATAGATAAATCAAGGGTAAAAGTAAGTACAT
>DWDX01000760.1:0-23153 GCA_018245675.1 Agara michaeli | reverse complement strand
CCCCTGCCGCCCATGGACATTTGTAACCAACCTTTAACTAGACGATTGAAAAAGGGATTGTTTAATGTGGGTTGGCTCAGTTAGTAGCAGGTGTTAATAACAATTATTTTGGTACTATTGGTTAACAGCAGGATTGCAGGAATAGATTGTAGTAATACAAGTCCAGTTAATATAATATGCTAATATAGGTGCAGTTAGTATTAGTGACAGGTATGGTCACTTTTGGTATTCACGTGGCATCCACACCCTTCAAATTGAAACATATTGTTGTACTTAATATTTTTTTTACTAACTCCAGCTATTCATTATCTTGCGACTACTACGTCTATTTTAATCTATAAATTTTACTATTTTTATGGGTTTATTTTGATGATAATTTTATGAACCCAATAAAACAAAAAAGGTACCATTGTTTCATTCGCAAAAATATCACTCATTCAAAACAAAATAACACGTTTCTAATTATTATATCTAGTATCAGTAGCGCCCTCTTTATTTGAAACATATGATTGACACCATAAACAGAAATATTTGTCTTACCCCAGCCCTACATTCCATACTTTTTATAATTCAATTCATGAACAATATTTCAAAATAGGTCGCGAGTGCGCCTACATCCCTTTTTACAACCTCTTCTGAAATCTTATAGCACTTAGTTTATGACGATACTATGTAACAAATAAAATTAACTCTAGAGTTTATTTCATCTCAAAAACAATAATTGGATAAAGGTAAAAAGCAATATTATAGTTTGCATTATCTTTTATCTGTATAGAATCAGTTTGCCGTATGTTATCTGTATGATAATATCATCTGGCTGTCTGTCTATGTCCATCATTCATTTTAGAATATTTAGAATGTTATACTACAATTGTTTGCAGCTTTGCTATAAATTATTTTCACGTAATGTGCCTATCTGTACATCGAAGTAGAAATGATTGTTGTGTTTAATATACTCCTAAGAAACTACAGTAATTCGTACAGTTGATATTTATACGTATTTTGACAAAATCTTATTCTTATCCAGCTAACTGTAATTATGGTAAAATAAATGCAAGTGATTTTACTGGGAAAGTATTGCTCGGTGAAATGTTTAAATCTTTTAAGAAACATATGATAATTTGATGCATGTTATTACATTTTACGAACATTTGCGACTGTTGGTAATTAAATAACGGGTCGGTAAAAGTCAAAATAATGCCATGTACGCTCCAGATCATCCAAGAAGAAAGGAAACCAGGGATGTTATGTACCGTAGTAACTCCAGTCTTGACTTAATATACGCCGAACACTCGTCCAGCAACGGACTACGCCGGGAATATGGCAGCCACGGTTCAATCGACGTGATCGGCGGGGCAACTGAAAGACTTCCTGCAATGGTTCACAATTACGGCGGCGTTACTGACAAGCCTTCGGGGCTGGGCCGCACCGCCGAACGCCTACCAGATGTACTGGCCGGCGACCATGCGGACGGACCGACTCCTCGAGCCAGCATTAGCCCCAAACCACGCCTCAAACTGAATAAACTATGGGGAGGCGCAGGACCTGTAATATCCCGACAAACAATCGAAGATAGTCCAATTTCGTCCATGCCAGATGGAAATAAAAGGAAACAGTTTGCACATTATGATTGCCAATCTCTTATGGCTAACTTGAGCTATACAGCTGAAATCCGTGGCGCGTTACTCAGCAGGCGCAGAAATACTACAACGGGAGCATCTGCAGCATCGCTATTGGCGACTCGGGGCTTACCACCAGGAGAAGAGGCAATTCCAGATACTGGGGATGGCCGTTCAAATGAGTTACTTGAGAGCTGCCCCTTCTTTAGAAATGAATTGGGAGGTATGGAAATCAATTTATCATAATAATTTGCCTATTGAAAGCCTTTGTATTTATCTCGATTAGACTAGAATCCAATATTTAAAATATTTTTTAAGTTAGAAATTCTTACCTCTTTCGATTATTAAACTTTTATTATTGTTGCAAGCTACATATGTATATTATAGAACCATTATAGATATGGACATTGGGACTTGTTACAAATCTCATCAAAGTTTATAGACATACTTTGCGATAAACTGCTTGATGCAGATAATATAGTGAAACTGTGCAGACTACACTTTTTGTAAGAATGTCACTAATAATGTCAGTTATGGGAACAAGGTGACACACTTAATAGCATGTCTCAATTCTTAGTGTGATGGCTCAATGCATCTTTGTTTGGATTTGTAGAACTAGTAGAAAATATATAGAATTATATGTTCTGTGTGAATACTTCAATAAATAAATTAATAATGAACTTCAATAACTTCAATTAACTATTCATTACTTATTAATAAACTTCAATAAATTATTCATTACCTATTATTTCTGAAAAGTGAAATTATTAATAACTTCTTGTATATTGTCTTCTTTTACTACTTTCCTTTGATATTCATTGTGGCCGTTTCATCAATGAATGCAGCAATTATGTACTTTTAACATAATCAGTCATGCATTCACTATGAATAATCACAGATTGCTGATTAATAAATGCTCTAATCGTTTTTTTTTTAAATTGCAAATGACTTATGTGGCAATACTTGGAATTATAGAATATTTTCACAATTATAGTCTACAATGTCACCACAAATTTATGATAATAATAAAAATGATATAATATAATTTGTGTTAGGGCAGGTCACTGTGATAAAATGATTTTTTGGCCTAGTTTCTTTGAGATACAACTATTTGTAGCGGGTAGAGGAGCATACTTACAAGGTGCATTCATTGTTAAGCAATGAAATATTCTGTTACATTGTGCTATTTGTTTTATTTTTTTATACAAAATATATTCACTGCCTGTTACAATACATGTATAAATAAATAAATCTGAATGATAGAAGGATTGGATTTTATACTATACGTAAAGATATTGATTTTATACTGTTCCTCTTCAGGTAAATTTATAATAATAGGACGATTGTTGCTCATTATCCACGTATTGTTGCATCAGTTTGCATAAATGCACAAAGAGCTTTTTCTAAATTCTCATCCTTGTATGAGATTGTCTTTACAAAATTCCTAATCAATGAGTCACACAACCAGTTTGTTCTATAGCCCTTGTTCAGTCATACTCAACAATTTCTTTGTGGCATCTCACTTAACTCACATATTTAAAATGACTTGTAATTTTTCGTGTTACCATATGGAAAATCCCTGACTCTATAACTTAATAATCATAATAAATTGAACTTCCTTAACCTGTTGTTAAAATTGTATATGTTATGTACATTTTGGTCCTGTATCAACTATTGATATAGATGTGTTTATTGGATAACAATCCAAATATAAATTTTTTTGTACAATCCAAATACGTACGTAATATCACGCCCGTAATCCCCTAAGGGGTAGGCAGAGGAGTGTAGTACACCCCCACAATCCAAATAATAATGCAAATATATCGTATCTGAATTATTATTAATAACAATATTATCTTGGGACTCCTTCACACAATCATCCCAAACTAGGCAAAGGCAAAGCAAAAAATGGTGACCAGATAACTGCTAAATACATACTGTTTATATAAATATTTTTGTTACCCTAACACAAAGAAAAAACAAATGTGCAAGAAAATGAACTCAAGACCTTCTGTTTAGCAGCCAGCGTCTCTAACCATTTGATCAAGAGGCCAGTGGAATCTCTCTGTACATGAAATTAATCAGTTTCATTAATCCAACTGTAGTAGGTCAGACTATTTATAATTACACTTGGGTTTCATGCCAAGACTAGCATAAGCCCAGGTATGTGGCTAATAATAATTGGAATTTGTTTGTAATAGAATTGTTTCCTCCAATTTATTTAATTTTGTAATCACACTATTTAATTTGTAATTCTATATTTCTGGCTTCAGGTGAAGAAGAACGTTGTGTATCACTATGTTCCCGAACGGCAAGAGGTGCTATCCCAGGACAATCAGGAGGATGGCATCGACCCCGTGCAGCATATGGCTTCGCAGTCCTAGAGTTCCCACCAGGACAGTCCCATTGGCGACTAGGCTGCCCTTTCGCAAAATCTCTCACACCATTGCCCGTGGAGAGTCAGGACTCAGGAGCATTGTATTACAGGAATTATTTTTATACTCAGCGTAAGATTTCTTATATTTTTTACACATATTTAGTGAAAATCATATTCCGTTCACCATATAGAGAATTATTTGATGCAAGATAATACAATTTACATATATTTGCCACTCTCACTGTAACAAGCTAGACAAAATTATTTTTGCTATATTTCACAAATGTAATTTGTTTTTTTACTACACACCTTACCTAACGAACAAATTAGAATTATTATTGTGTTTTTTAGTGAACATTTGGGTATCAACTTTATAAAGTTGCTGTGTTAACATCTATAATTCTGTGTGAAGTTTAGATTTGTATGTGTTCAAAAACATGGTTCCAGCTCATCAAAATTGGTTTGGAATGGACGAGAATCTCGGCCCCGTTGCTATTTCGATAAAGAAGGAACGTGTTGAACTACGACGGGGTGGAGGCGATGCGTCCGCCCCAGCTTCGCAACTCGCGTGGCAGTATAGACTGATCATTCGTACCTCCGAATTACTGACATTAAGGGGATCGGTGCTAGAAGACGCTCTGCTCATGGCCAAACCCAGCAACAATAGTGCAACATACAACACTAAAGAAGTACTGGAATATGTTGCGCCGGAACTACAGCTCAGTTGTCTGAGGTAAGTAAAGTAACTACCTAGTTTTATTACCTTCAGTGTAGCCATGCTTAGCTGCTTATTTTTAACGTTCTATCCTTTTTCTTAATGACAATTTTTGTATCCATTCCAGACTTGGAATTTCAAGTAACAGTTCAGAAGAACAACTACTGAGGCTCGATGAGCAATGTGTGACAAGACACTACAAAGTGGGTGTGATGTATTGTAAAAATGGCCAATCCACTGAAGAAGAAATGTACAATAACCAAGAGGCAGGCCCGGCGTTTGTAGAATTCCTGCAAATGTTAGGACAGACTGTTAGATTAAAAGAATTTGATAAATATAAAGCCGGACTCGACAACCGAACTGACTCCACTGGACTTTACTCTGTTTATACATCTTATCAGGGTTGTGAAATTATGTTTCACGTGTCAACTATGCTTCCATATACGCCAAATAATAGACAACAGTTGTTAAGGAAACGGCATATTGGAAATGATATTGTTACAATTGTCTTCCAAGAGCCCGGTGCCGCTCCTTTCACTCCACGCAACATTCGATCTCAATTTCAACATGTTTTCGTGGTAGTAAGGGTGATAGATCCGTGTACAGATAATACTCATTATAGTATAGCAGTGAGTCGTGCTAAAGAAGTGCCTTTATTTGGTCCTCCTATAAAAGATAGTGCAGTTTATCCTAAGGGTGAAGTTTTTACTGATTTACTATTAAGTAAGGTGAGTCATCTTAGCGGGAAGTTTGCATGTATATATTTTAATATGAATCTAATAGATGGTTCTAGGAATCGCTATTCAGTGAGTGTCGTTAAAAACACTTGCTTGATATATTTGTACTTTAGTAGTTTAGTAGTACACAACAGTTTGTATGCACGGTGTTCCAGTTTGAGGGATGTGGTAGACTGACATGTTAAGGCATGAGTTTCCAATGTATTCTCAATAGCAGAACATTAGTGATGAATAGTCCAAGACTAAGACAAAAAACAAATGCTTATTTATTTCATTTTTCAATCTTAAACCATTTTATTTGTCGTGCAGGTAATAAATGGTGAAAATGCAGCAATCCAATCACCAAAGTTTAGTACAATGGCAACACGAACGCGACAAGAGTACTTAAAAGATTTAGCCAAAAATTATGTGACCGCTACAACTGTAGAAACTGGCCAGAAATTTTGTAAGTAATTTAAATAGCAAAATTATTTTTTGTATTATATTTCCTCAACAACATATATACAATATAATACTGTACATGTAGTAAAAACCAAACGTTTTCCTAATTAAGAATGCTGGTGAATGTCATATCGCACTAGTTATGCCGTTCAAATACAATTTTTATATTACTGTAAATATGTACTGTTTCCATTGGTGTTTAAAATGTTTCCAGCAATATTTTCATCTTTGTTGATGAAAAGCAGTAACAATTCTAACAACAATGCCTTGGCGCCGCGGTTGGATAATTGCACCAATGATGTGTTGGTCGGTGGTGCTCTATGCTTTCATGTAAGTCTAATATAATCACATATTATATAACTTGTACATTATACAGTAGATACTAAAATAGAAAAGTAGATCACATTTTTTCATTCCTGTCATTGTCAAGAGTTCCACAAGAAAAGCAACAAACAATTCCAGGAATTTGTATGTTTCTTTGTAAACACTCAAGACTGATATTTCAACTGTTAAATATTTTGATCTTTGACATGATAATTCTTTGATGATGATAAATCATAAATGTTCTTTGTTGAGTTTTGGACGAGTTATTAGCGTGCTGAGAACTTGTTTAAGGCTAGTAGTTTAAAAAAAAAAATCTAATAGCAATCATATCAGCATACAAAATAAATCATATTTTATAGACCTCATGAGCTTATTTTTGCGAATGTGTAAAGTATTAGTTTTTATACAATGAACTTAATAAGTCTAATACACATTTAAATTACATCACATTTTAGGTTCAAGTACAGGATGAAGGTGCTGGTGGTATACTCTTAGATTGTTTGATGGGAGTTTCTGCAGACACAATTGTAATAGTTGAAGACACCACACGTCAGATAGTTCTAGTTTTGCCAACTAATACTTTGCTTGGTAAGTACTTACAAATCTATATTACACATTTATTTTGTGACTAATGCAAAAAGTTGTTGTGCATCAAATCAAATATAATGGTAATTTTTGGAACAGTAGTCAGTAAACATTGTGTGGTTCTTAAAATACTATCAAACATTATTACACATAACTGTATTTTATACAAACCTTAAATTGACAAGCTTGAATATGAGATATTTATGTCTTAGTTGTATATAACTTTATTTTACATTGGTACAATGTTCATAAATAGTTTTGCTACTAAATACACCAAACATGTCATATAAGATTGAGCACTAAATTGTTCTGTTACGTTTTTCGCACGAAAATCAACCGTCACAAGCTTTTACATACATAATTACAGCATAGTTAAATAGAGAATAGTATCATGAATTAGTTTTTTCTGTCTGCTATGAAAGAAACAGTACAGGGAAAATAAAAAAAATCAGATGTGTGAGGTCTATTTCAAGGTCCCACTATTTTCTCAATAAAATTTGTTATACATGTGTAATGATTAACATATGTTTATAGGAATTTTGAAGAACAAGTTTTATTATTAACAACGATGTGTAACTACGAGGCTGGCACACATAACAGCTTAATTAAGGCTTAGTATATAAACACGTGAAAGTGTCACATCCGCAGGCTGGGTAGTGAGCGGGGAGTGGACGCGCGTGTACTACCACCGCGGGGAGAGCGTGCGGCTGCGCGGCGCGGGCGGCGGTGCCGACGCTCTGCTGCGGCGGCTGGCCAGCGTGGCGCCGCACCACGCGCACGCGCTCTCCGAGATCACGCTCGAACGCGGCGCTGCGTCACAGCTTGGTCCGTAACCGATTCCTCTTCCTCATCATTATTAAAATGTACATTACGATTTCCTACTATTTTAGTAACGGTCTTCCCAAGTATGGGAAGACAGACAGACGGACAGTCGTCCGTTCTCAATTTTACATATTTAATATGAACGGAAATGCAGCCGTAGTAAACATGGCCAAATCATTTTTCATATAACCTCTTTTCGGATGTATTTCAGGGATTATCAGCACTAACAGTTACGGTCGTGATATTCGGTCGAAAGCGAAGGGCGTCAATTGATATAGCAATGTGGTATTCAGGTTTCCACGTGCAAGCGGACGGGCTGGTGATCGCGGTGGAGGGCGGCGGCGCGGCGGCGCGAGCGGGCATCAAGCGCGGCGCGCGGCTGCTGGAGGTGTGCCGCGCCGCCGTCTGTGCGCTGCCGCACGACCACCTCGTCGACCTGCTCAAGACCTCCGATCCTGTTACGGTTAGCATCCCGCACATTTATCTTTTATTAATTTATCTTCCTTTAGATGTCTATGTACCGATGGAAAACGCCTCCATTGGGCTCTTTGGACAATTCTTATCCGACACCGTTCTTCAATTTTTGTTTGCTTGTGTGTGCGCAGGTGACGGTGACGTTCGCGTTGAGCGCACGCTGCCAGTGCGGCGGCGAGGGCGCGGCCGACGCGCAGCAGCCGGGCCGGCGCCGCGCCTCTCCACCGCGCTCCGACAGCTCCGGCTACGGGACCGGTGCGTACTGCACCACGCTGCCCTGCACTCTTACTATCTATAACTTGGGATTGTGCTGTGCTATATAAATATGATTCTTGTTCAAAACGGAGCTAACGCACTTCACGTCACTAACACGGTTACTACTGCAACTTTTCAGATGTCCACCATAACCTATAGTGTAGCAACGGCTACGATGCTATATCAAAAATATAGTGATTACAACACGTATATACGTTATATAATAACAGTATCCGAATCTACAGCTGATGTGTTAGACATGTAGCGATCGAGTAATATATTTGTTGCACAGGAGGGTCGGGCCGCAGCGCGCGCCGCTCGCCGCAGACGTCACCGGGCGGCGAGGCGCTGCGCCGCCGCTCGCGCCATCGCGCTTCCGCCAACACCTCCTCGCTCACTGTAATTTGTTCTATTTCATTAATTATGATTATTATATAATTTCCATTACATATGACTAATTATGAATTTGTTTTTTTTACTTTTACCCGTCATACTATTGAAAAATTATATCTATCTTTTTGTGTTTACATAATAATCATTGTAATCGCGAGAATCGTGAAACCTGGCTTGCTGGCTTATTGATGAGGTTTTATTATTGCATATGATTTAACAGGAAGAATTGATGCGTCTGATGGACGCAGAATTGGGTGACGGCGGCCGATCTAGCACCGCGTCCACTGTGGTGTCCACCACTACGGTGAACACGACGGCCAGCGTCGGTCCGGCGGCGATCAACAGCAACGCAATGACCTCGCGGGCGGCGCCGCTACCGCTGCCGGACGCCTCGGCGCTCGACTGGGCGGCGCTCGTGCACACCGCTACACGAGCCATGTTACAGGTATTAGAGATTATAGGCAATTCTTTCAAATAAAACTAACTGACAAATTATAAAAATAAGTTGTCTCGATTTCGAAAAAGATGTGTCTAATTTATGATTATACAAATAATATAGCCGACTCGTTGCAATAATCAATTTAGATCAGATGATCTGTGTGGCAGTATGTTTATTGTTACATATTATGTAGATATCTACATAATATATAAGTAATCCGTATATACTTTCCTTTTACTTGTGATAGCATGCAAATGTATTTTTTAGATTTGTGAAGAACATCAGTATCCGTCCATAGAAAATGCAGAGCCGTCGTTAGAAACTTTAGCGAATGAACCAGTAAATGATTCTTGGTCTGATGTCCTAGTGAGTATTATAACAAATAACAATAACTACACACATGCATGTATATATCTATCCATATACTACAAAATAATGTTATAGGCCGAACCTTTTAGTTTGATAAGGGATTCACCAAAGAGTACCTTCATTCCTGAGAAAGGTGTAATGTAGATTAAGTCGGAATAAATCGGCACAAAGAACCTCAAAGCATATAAAGCTATTGAATCACATATTGTTGTATGTACCAAAAAAGTACCATTAGTACAATAGTACGATATAACGCGTGTCATTTCGTGCGTCAGACGAACGAGCCCGTGATCCCGGTCGCGACGGCGACGCGCTCGACGAGCGCGGGGGGCAGCGGCGCGGGGGGCGAGAGCGCGGCTCAGAGCGCGTGCGGCTGCGGGCTGGCGGCGCGCGTGGCCGCGCTCGAGGCCGACGCCGCGTGCTCGCAGCGCCACCAGCACCAGCTGGAGGAGGAGGTGGGTCCCGCGACTATCCCACCTATGGAGGGAAGGAGGGAGCCAGAATTACTTTATACGTATATATTATTAATTAGTGTGCATAAATATCTTTATAAATCACCTTGCCTTCATTTTCTATGTTTATTATTTAATTCGAAAGTCTTCCATAGATTTTTTGCACTTGGAACATATACAAGATAATGTCGCTGTGGAAGAATGAATGAATAATCAATTTGGTTGCACGAAGGTACGTCGTCTCCGGCGGCACAACGCGCGCCTGCGCGAGGAGTCCACGCGCGCCGTGTGGCAGCTGCGCCACTTCACGCAGTGGCTCAAGCGCACCGTGGACCGCCAGTGAGCACCGCCGCTCCCCGCGCGCGCCACACCCATTGATGTGATGTAATAATCTAATATAGACATACCATAGTTGGAATGAGTAAATGGCCGTGCAGACTATGTGTGTATGTCTGTTGTCCAAGCGTGTGGTCCGAACGTTCCTGTCGTAGTACAGCGGGTATCGCTATTTGAGTATTTTAATGAAAGATTTGAAAAAAATATATGTCTATATTCGATTAAATAGCCGTCATTTGTAAATCAAAATTTGAAGTTACTCATCGTCACATCATTTTCAATATATTTAATACAGGTAACGAAAGGTAACCGGGGATAGGACGGTCGCCTATCCGTGCTCAACAGATATCACAATTTATATTTCAATTACTAATGAATTTGTTCTCTTCAAATATTCTATTAACATTATTAACAGCATTATATACAGAGAAGAAAGGCGAAAAAACACGTGGGTATATATTTATACATAGTACATACCATTGTATTGTATACATTAACTTTTAAAACTTTGCACAGATCAAGAATTTCTACTGTTGGAGACAGTAATGTTTTGTACATTGAGATAGAAACAAAAAAGCAAATGAATGTTAAAATTAAATGTCAATTGCTTATATACTACTTGTGTTTATGTAATTACCAAAACACGAAATGTGACATGTCCGGCCTTAAAATAATAAGTGACTGATTCTTAAGGTTTGTGTAAAGACTACTTTTAATTATGTTTGTATTCAAAAATATATAAATATGTTTGTCTAATGTGATATAATCAATTTCGTATCGGTTAGCTTGTTCGTGTGATTGATTTTTTTATGTAATATTTATATACATACATATTATTAATTTTTCTACCAATAATTTACGTAAGCAATAAACCACTTGGGTGGTCAACTTTGTACATTAAGGTAAATTTACAAACTACAAACATTTGCAGACTATGCGATAGGTAGCATTTATCTTTGCTATTTTGCAATCCAGAATGAAATTACATGTGTATACCATATTAATCAAGAATAAATATACCTATTAGTCTCCAATGCTCGTTTAAATGCTTTAAAATTGAATAATATTTGTCCATGTTATTAAAGTTTAACATAAACTAAGATTACCCGGTATATTTGCCTAACTTTAGACACTGCACGTGTAAACGATATAAAAACAACTATTTATACTAGTATACTCGTATAATAATGAAGTACGATTAAATTTAAATTATTTTTCAATATATTGTGCCATATTTGATATCGAAACTATTAATTTGATATTTATTTTCATTGATAAATAGTGGCAGAAATATATTGGAGAATAAACAATTTTGATTTGTTATATAATAGAATTAATTATAATAATGGATATTCGATTCAAAGGTACACAGAGTCTGATTTATGCGGAGCTTATCTCCGTTTGTTAAATAGACGTTCGTAGCGTAGTACTCTATGGAGTAGTAAATAAAGTTCTTATGAAATTATATTAAAGAAGCTGTGGGTTCTGAGCTGTATCTTATGAATTTTGTGCCTTTTTCGTGCTTCTAGAGAAGCGGTTCTATTGACGTACTGTTTACGTACACGCCCGTTGACCGTCGGGTGTCGAGCGACGGTGGCGCCGCCGCGCGGGCGCGCCTGCACGGCTGTACGCATCGCGTTAGGATCATTGTTATGTCGGTCGCATTACCCGCGTACCGACCTTGTACGTTACTCATCGAGGACACTTGGAGAGTTTGATTGCGAACAACGTATTAAATTATTTTTATTAATATTATTATGCACTAGGTATCCAAATATAAATGTATAGGACGATAGTGTTATCATAGAGAGTGGAATGGGACATAAATGATATAGGATTCATTTTTAACAAGTGCAAAAATAATATCCAACAAATAATTTCTCTAGTATCCTCAAAATACGTATAAATAAACACTCAAGTAAAAGTATAAACCGCTTGTACTCGTGGAGTATATCTATGCGTCTGCTAATGGCTGGCAGACCTTCAGTGCCTAGCTATAATCAACGTAAGCTTAGCTCTAATATAACTGTAAGGAGAACACCAATTTATTTAAGGATTGTGCAGAAAACTTCGGTGGGTGTATACTTGTCAGTTGTACATGAGATCTCCATAAAATGGTTTATGTTACATTGAAATTTAATTGTTTTTGCTCTGTTAACGCGTATTTATCTAGAATTGTTTTATGTTGAAAAGTGAAATAGAGTTTATAGGCACAAAGTATACATCCACGATAGTTTTGTCTGTCTGCTATGGTTTAAGTATACTCATAAGTGTAGGTGTAATGATTTAAATGTAAACAGACTTGAAACCTGCCAAATATTATTACAATAAGAAAAAAAAAACATTAGCACAAATTATCACCACCTGCCGCTGTGTACTCATCGAACAGACGATCGCGGAGGCTGTAGCTCAATTGTGTCAGTCTGTACGGTGAACCACGATACAACGGCCTCATTTACTTGTAACTTCGACAACATAATCGACTTGCACGATCTCCACGTAATTGCGCGATTAACGTAATAGCAAACATTCTGTTAACCTTACTGATGTAGTGTTTAATATTCGTGTACATTGAATCTCATTGTAAAGTATTTACTCTCTTAAAATGAAAGCTTTATTAGTGTAAGCGCCAGATTTTAAAATGACCTCTGTATTCGATTCGTTCAGAGGTGTAGTTTTGTATCAATAAAAATTGTGTTGTAATTATTATTATTATTATTATACTTGTTATATTTTTATTATTTTCAACATGTTATGCTTTACATAACAAACACATATAAAACAAAAATAGAACCGCACGTACAAAAGTATATGTATGGATTGCATCGTTTTACACATTATCTGTTTTATAAATAATTGTAGTGTGTTGTGGCCACTAATGGGGTTTTATATATATTTAAACATTGAAAATATCAACATAAATGTATCCTATACATAGATACATACCGAGATGTTCTTCATGCCTCATGTGAATTAAAAAAATATATATTGTTGATATGTTCAAAGATGCAAGTAAATCTAATGATGTTTTTAAAGCAATGCGTATAGTTACTTCGTTAATAAATTTACTCGTAACATGTTTTGTATCATGGTATATCGCATTGCCAAAAGATGCACTATACTAAGGCTTTACTACACTATATCACAAAATATTCTGAGTCTGCGGTGCGAATAGTTTAGACTAGTGTCTAGTCCGTCCCATTGGTTCCGCATTGTTTAAAGTGATAGCCATCGCGACAGATGCGTCGTGCGCTCTACGTAATCACATAAACAGGGCATTAGGTATACATTTAGAAACACATGGCTAACATACAAGACTCGTCTCGAGACGCGTTAGAAATGTGTTTCTTCAATAATTTTCACAACTCATTTGTGTAATTTTTCGCTGGAATTGAGAGCAACATATTTGTGTAGTTCGTTTTGATAAATTAATTTTAAGCTTTGCATATTTATATGATTTGTCTTAAAGTGTAATTTACATTAGTGTTATGTTTGTTTTATAATGATTTTGTCTTAAAGTACTTCCCACCACTTATTAAGTGTATTTTCACCTAATGTACTTTAATCGCTACTTAGCGTTACACATGACTTGTGTATTGATAACCAAAGTGTAACTGTTTACCGCCATAGTTTTTGAAATTGGATTATATTTTTCACAATCTGCGGTAAGTGCTGCATGATTATCGGTATGAATATTTTTTGTAAATTTATTTAAGTGACATTCCAATTAAAGTATCTACCAAAGAGATGTATTTTTTCTCATTGTATTCCAAAACATCATGTCCTCTTATTATTAAGTATAATAGAAGGTGAAAGTGAAAGGTTTTGACTGCATCGTTGGTCGGGCGGTTGCTAGCGCGACTGCCGATCGGGAGGTCCTGGGTTCAAATCCCGGGGTGGGTACTATTGGATTTTTCTAATTTAGAATTTCTAGTAGTGACCCAGTCTGGATGTGTGCTCGGTGCATGGCAATAGGCTCACCACCTATTCCATTGTGGCACTTAAACGTAACTGGTGAAATGTAGGGTGTACTACACTCCTCTGCCTACCTCTTAGGGGATTACAGGCGTGATGTTACGTATTCAAGAAGAACAAAAGTTCTTCTTCGCATTTTTATTTAGCACCAGTTATCACGCAATAAAATATCCGAGACGAATTTATGTTTCTCTTCACATAAAAACCGTCATTTTTATATTTTAATAAAGCGCATTTATCATAATCAATATCTAGGGCAAAATAATATAATGAAACGAAACTATTCAACACAATTTCGTCGAAAGCCAACTTTTATAATTATATTCATAATTTATACAACAAATAACACCCTAATTTTACAAAAGAAACAGAGCGCTATAGTTTCCGGGAATCATCTTGTTAGTGATCGAAATGGCTGCGAACAACGTGTGGAATGTTAACATAAAATGTCTCTCTTAAAACTTTCCTTTTCGTCACATCAAAGTGTTTGTATAACGAGATTGCCTCGATGAAATTCTCTCAAAGGCTCGAACATACGTATAAAATTTATAGATTCCTTTTTCGTAACCAAATAAAAACACGGAAACATGACAAAGTTCGATAAATCTAGAAATCCCCTTGTGAAACGCCCACCGCATTGATTTAGCTAACCCTAAAGATTCTCCCTTCCTTCAGTTGCTCGAGCACAAACAAAATGACCCCAACCTAAGCAAATAATGTAAGAGTATGGAAGTCGAACTAATTCATTACCGTACGCGAGAAAAAATAAAAGCAAAGACAAGCAAGATTACCGACAAATCTGAAAGGGATTTTTCTTTTACGGCTTATCTACTTTACGTTTTGGGAATAACTACGGAAACCAGCAATGTGTACCGCGCTGGACTAAGTCGCCTATTGTCTGATGGATAAAAAAGGTACACGGTAGCGTAAGCCGCGGTATCTCTCTTGTAATCTTTTTATTTACTGCCTGCTCTCAAACTGACCTAATCATTTTGTTTTCATTCACACTAACTGAAGATTCTAAGTATTATTTCGATACAGCTGAATAAACATCAAATTAAAATTAAATAAGACCATTAGGCCATGTAACATATTTTACTGTCGGCGTGTTAAGAGATTATCGATATTTTAAAGCTACTAAATGAAGATAAACTAATTGCTATATTCCTATCTAGCGATAAGGTACGTGAACGGTAAGCTAATTAGGGTAAGTCGGACAAAAAATAACGCTTCCAAAGTCTGATATACTATCGCAGTAGGTACCGTAGAAAATAACACTGAGGGTACATTTACATACATTGAGATAACTTGAGATATCATTATTAGAGCTTAATTAGCTATAAGGCCCGATTTGAATAAATAGATATGTATGCTAAATGCGGCGAGGCACGAACCAAAAGAGCCGTTTAATACAAAGCAGCGATACAAAACGAGAAGAATTAAAGCCACCGCTCAATAAATACTTTGTCATTATGACAGGCGGCAGTGATATCTACAAAACGATTTGAAAATGTGCCACCACGGCGTTTAAGTATTAAGTTACAATCCCGTAAAGGAACAAATCGAATCGAAACTCGGAAATCTTGTTCGGAAAGCGAGAGATTATTTTATTCATCGACTTTACTGTTTTCAAACAACGTTATCGCGGATGACAAATTGTTTTATTAGGCTACTTTGCATTTGATTTCAATATCGTACTCGCTGTTCGCGAATTTTATAGTAAATGTTTGTTTCTGCCGTTTAAGTAATTTATCGTGAACATTTACTTTAAGTGTTGTATTGCTCCCATTCGCATATAACGCCTATTATACCATTTGTAAAACAATTTACATATTATATATTTAATACGAATAATTTAGGTAACATTTTAAGGAAGCATATTATAATAAAAATTACATAAAAGCAAGATTTTGGTTGTTGTATCACTTATAGTGTTCATACAATCAACGTTTATTGGAGATAATAATTATTCGCGATCATTAATAACAATGATAATAACTGCAAATAGCATTGACTACAAAGCATTCCAAAAGAGTAGACAAAGCATCGTTTACAAAGTTGATGCACAATTGCACCATAACGGGTGTGATGGAAACCAGTTGTGCCCGCGTCGTGTGCCTAAACTCACTCGAATATCGAATTTAATCGTCCAAAGCGCCAGTGCGAATAATGGCAACGACAAATTTTCCATTCCACCGAGCACTTTCCTCTGAATGCACCTACACAATCGATGCTATTGCCGACAAAATTGTACGCTATTAAGTGACGTTCTAAATATAGGGATCCACTGGATGAAGTCGAGATAGCCGGTTCAATTCAACCCTTGCACGTTCCATCCGGCGTAACAAATCTTCCGCTGCCCAAAACGAAACCGTATCGGCTATCGTCAAAGCACCTTTAAAAATAATTTATTTGCGTCGCTTATGACGTTCTAGTTCTGAATGTAACGAACAACTGATGAAATGTTACTGTTACACATCTGACTTTTGTCGATTGACTCGTAATGATGATTGCCGCGTGCGGTGAAGACATGTCCGCGGAAAGCAATGACGCACGATATCAATGTTACGACGATAATAATACAGCAACCGTATCGAAGCAGGATAACTTATTATTGACAACATAATACTGACTCCTGACATATTATCGTCTCAGGAGAAACTGCACTTATCTTGATTTATGAGAAAAAGCAGCCACCTGGAACTGCACCTTCAGATTTCAAATAACGGTCTCACCTTAAACCCGTTTTATATTACATCCATATAGATACGTTTGTTTATTATGTTGATAAAATCATGTTCAAATCAAGTATACTTAAGGCAACGATAATGAAGTGTTTGTTTAGGTTTAAACCATAACACCACTTAATTAAAACTTGTCGAAGTTCATGATTAAGTTTTATTTAATACGAATTACTTGTTACTTATCATCAAATACACCTGTCTTAAAATGTCGGCTCGATGCTTTCATATCCTTTAGATCTACATTTCCTTTAATTAAAATCAAACCCGTGCGTACGCACGGTTAACTCCCCAACGCGGTTCCAATCAGCCCCATCAAGAGTTTTACGACTGTCTGTCATAAAGCTCACCAAAAAGACCGACGTTATTTCTATTGATAACACGTGTTGGTTCTGTCAGTAATGCTTTTATTAATTTAATGCATCTGTGACCATGGCAAGAGAATTTTAATACAATTACATTATATTATCGAGAGTGTAAGATAACTTAATGGTTATATATGTAAATACAGATCGCGATATAACGAGATTCAAGCTGATAGTTAAATATTTTTTTATAGGATCAGAATATATTTGGAAGATAAAACTAATTAAATATATGTATAATGTTATTGCAAAAACTTATTTATTTAATCAACTCAACATATTTATGCCGTTCTGATTGACAATTCAATAGAGAAGAATTTTATGATATTGTATAGAACGTTACAATTATATTTTTATTATATTTCATTGGAAAACTTTTAACGTTTCTATAGATACGATTCTAGAAACTTCTACAGAACTTTAAGTTTACATCTTTATATTTTTATCGGCGACGTCTACAATCCCGAACTTTGTACTTAACTTGGCCTTCTTTCTCACATTTAGGCTTTTAGTGGGACATCATTACGTAACATTTTATTCCTTTGTTTAGTGAAATAATCACACGATCGCACGTTTAACGCCTATATACATTTTTAATGGGTAAGTAAATCAGTTAAAAATAGCGCTATTTAATCTTGACTATTCAAGAACAATACACCTATATTAGTAAAATATAAGATTTCGTTAATAAAATTATTCAACTAACCAAATAACGAGTACGTAACACGAAGATTTAAATTAAGTTTGTTTGTAGATGCAATCGTTTATACATACATAGTATCGTGCAAATAAATATAAACCTTGGACAAATCACAGTTATTTTGAAATCACAGGCAGACACTTCAATTTTATATGTATAGATACAAAGGTATAGTTTACGGCGCTATTCAACTAACACTAGTACGTAATGCTGCCATTGAACATACATTTCGATGTACCAATTCGCACATTGCAGCAGCTACAGAACACCTGTAATCAGCGGAACCATTCGCAGCTGGGACTCTAATGTCGTCGGCGCATATCCGGTTTATCGGTCAATCGGTTCAACCGACGCGTCGTGTAAACGGAATTGTACCGACGGTCGTAAAGGTTAATTTGTGGCTGCCAGTAATTCAATTACGTCTAGCTATTACGTTTCACATTATGAATTTAAATAGAGCTCCAAACTCCCGAGTTCAACGGTATACGAATTATTCATAATACGTATAATCTATACGAGGAAATAAAAGTGGAGTGTCTGTTTGTAATATTAAAATAATCGCCTTTCATTAAATGTATATGTATACACGGTACATATACCAAAATATTTTTTTTTACAATTTTTGTCTGTCTGTTTGTTCCGGCTAATCTCTGGAACGGCAGGACCGATTTTGCCGGGACTTGCACTGGCAGATGGCTGATGTAATAAGGAGTAACATGGGCTACTTTTATTACAATTTAAATTCAAACGCGGACAAAGTCGCGGACATATCTAGTCGTAAATGATCTCGTTGATTTGTTTTAATCACAGTTGACTCGTCAGTTCTGAAATGCTTTAGATATTTATCAGTTTTTGATACTTATTTGAAGCAACAAACTGCCATATAACCTTTGGAAAATATATAATAAACACCCATAAGTAATGAAGCTTATGTTCATTTTTACTAAAGCCTTTTATACTACTAAGTTGACGCAGATAATGAAAAGTAGACCAAGTAAATAGAGAACATTGTACTTGCTATAACTGTTCCTCAACAATAACTAACTGAAACACAACAAAGCCTTCAGTACTGTTTGACGTAACGAATTGAGCAAAGTATTTTCGTACTCGATTTCTTTTGTGAGGCATATGAAAGCGGGGGCTTTTCTTGAAAACGTTATCTGGGTCAATTTTCCTCGAAACACTTATAAGAGCAGAAAAAAAAAAACAAATAACATTAAACCTTTACGTAGCGACCGGCAGGTGAAATACGTTAGACGTAGCCTTAGAAAGGCTTACCAAATATTTACAAGGGCCTCAAGTGGCTTAAAACAAATTCTCCAATAATCTTGGTCAGACTCTGTGCTATTGTTTTTGTAATCGTCACATCGCATCCGGCGAACTATAAGGAATAATGATACTGATAAATAACATTTATTTATTTACTTAATTTAGTTATTTAAAAGGGTGTCTAGTAGAGATCGGTTTTTAGCGATAAGGCCGCCTTTTATATATGTCCCTTTGTCATTTTGTGTATGTCTTTCTGTTTGTGTATTTTATGGTGTACAATAAAGTATATTTGTATTGCATTGTATTATGTAACACTACATGAAGAGTACCTATATAAATAACCCGGTTATGTACAAAACAAGCTTCATTACTATCATAATCAAAAATTGTATAACTACAATACGTCCTATCGTATGGTAATATGGCGTTCATAGTTTAACGTACACTTTTTCCTACAGCTCGCTGTACTTCGCACATGGATAACTGCGGGTATGACAAGTTCCTTACACAGAGTTTCGCCAAAGCCACCCCACCTCTTGTATTTTTGTGGAACGCCACTCAATTCGTGTTTGATTTCGCTAAACATAAAGCGTTGGCAAACAGTTAACTCTTGTATCGAGTTACGGGATTTCTTTTGTCCGCGATATTGTGTCAAAATGCTCCTCGTCCTCGGAACCTATCCACATATTTCGATAAAATGTTTTGCTTCGTAAGTGACTGTTACTGGGTTACAAAACAGATGGCGAATTTGTTGACTACACGACATCCTCCAAGATTGAAGCGAACTCTCCACTCCGTAGATATAATGTCATATGTGGGTTTTCGACTCGAGGAATAGATGTTTTAAAGCCACGTAAACATGTTTTATTTAAGATTAATTCTATTAAACACAGAATTTACGTACGATCAAATAATCTGCGCTTACGAAAATATCCATTCTCAAAATAACACTAGACGTCCTAAACAATTGTAGTTGACTTGTTAGTGACAATTGATATTTTTTATATTCACATAATTAATGACTTTAATGGTAGTTTTCACACAGATTGCAAGATTGCAATTACGCAACGATTTGTACGATTACGATTGTAATTACGCAGTATATCTATACATTAATGAACAAATAAGTATAGAACGCAGGTCTCAAACGTCACAACGTAAACTATCACGAACGCGAACACGTTACAAATTCTCACTGACTTTTTTCTATGAGATACTCGTGATGATTTTGACAGTCCACCGTCGAGTGTTTACATCGTCGCCGAACATTCATTAGTCGTCGATGCTGTCACTTATGTCGCCAGCTGTATTGATCTTAGAAGGACGTCCTATTTTAAAGACACGTTGTGACCAAGCCGTTATGTAATATTTAAGACCACAGAATAAAATGAACAATTTATACGATTGCTAAAAATCTTTGATTTATCTGTATGCAATGTTACTATTATAATTATATTATTTTCATGATATATATCGAGGGATAGTATAATTGATACCCAATTATTATAATATTCGGAAGTACATTGTAAATTATATGTAATATAAAATCCAATAGTATTTAATACAGAATCTTTTTATAATAAGACCTATTTAAAACGTCACAAAGTTTACTTCCTGAGTTTGTCCCCTTCCCACTATGCACGTGGTTACACCACTTGTCTCTAGGACTGGTGCATCTGGCAGGCGCATACAAATATTGAAATAAATTTGTAATACAAAAAAGTCAAGTGCCTTTATGTAACTTTAGTGCATTCATGTTCAACTTTATTTGGGCTAAGATGTCAGTATTGAAACAAAGCAGACTTATTTTCGATCCACTTTATTAAAGTAAATATATTTATTGTTACAATACGATATAGTAACATTTTCATATAAATCTGTTTATAGGTAAGTGGGTATAATTTTAATCAAGCCATATTAGAGACATTTTATGTAAATGTGAGTACATAAAAATTAATATTCTCTTAAGCGTGAGTACAAAGAAAAGTTTTGTCAGCGTCAGCGCCAATTCCTAGAAAGAATTTTTAAGCCGAGTTACTTTGGTTACTACAAAGGATCGCGAAACAACCGGAGCGCTCATTAATAAATCACAATTCCTCAGTGACAAATTAAGCCTTTTTCGGATTGGCAATAAAACAACGGATCCCCTTAAAAGAGACTTAGGAAGGCGATATTAAAATCACAAAAGACAAAGAGCGGGCCGACGCGAAGTATCAAACGTAATAAATAATTCGAACGCCTCGACAAATGAGGTCATATGTTTCTCCTTTACGTTTTTTTTCTTTGACTTCCCGCGGGATCGTGTGTCTTCTATTTCCGTTTGAATGTATCGAGCGAACGATTTGCTTCTTTCAAATTTAGAACATGTTCGCTATTTAGTATATTGCGCCTTTGGGGACCATTAAATTCGGGAGCGAAGGCAGATGTCAACTCGGCACATCTGGCAATTGGTAAAAAGATAATTTTTTCTTCGGTTCAGCCATAACTCAAAGGTTGCGGTAAAATTTTCATTTTAGGAATATGGACACGATTGCGACGCAACGTGAATTACCGTGTACAAACTTATGTAGGTTTTTGATGACATTTTCAGGGCTAAATGTATGAGTCCTATGTACATTAAAACAGAAATCATTGTAAAATCATATCTCAACAAAAAATAGCGGTTACCGATCTACTATTCTTGCAAGACTTCTACAAAGATAACACATTGAGGAATAAATATCCAAGGTTAATTCACTATAAACACAAGCAGATTTTATGTTAAGACCATAAACAAAACAAGATAAAAGACCGCGTGAAGCCGCTAGCCACACATTATCTGTTCCAAGCTAAGTCCCTATTATTTCTTTACGAGGTCGATGTTCAAACGAAGCAGTAAACGAGCCATTAACTTATCCTTTTGTACTTCGACCTATTTAAATCCAGTTAAAAGCGAATAGGATTGTGGCCTCAAAATCGCATTTGGAGCACGTCGGGTATTTGGACGGAACAATCAAACTTCACCTTGGGAACAGCTTACGAGTGTAAACTCGTATGCAATAAACACATCGGCAACAAGTGTTAGATATCTCCGGTTTATGCATGAAGTCGGAAGTGCGCGTTCAGATTAGATAAATATCTATTATTGTAACATTCTACACCTATCTATTTTTGTAACAATCTATTTAACAATGAAGATATTCATGTGTACGCATGAAGAGAGTGATGAATGTAGACGAAGCACGACAGGTTTGTAAGGACATAAATATTTGGCACTTTATTACTGAAATGTTCATCTATGTATGTTGTTATTATGCATTAAAATTCAATTCAAATGACAAATATTCATATTCACATGCTAACGTCTTTTTTCTATTCCGTCTCTGTTAGCACGGAAACGTTTCGCAGTCGAGAGCGGATATTGTGTTTGAACTTTTCAAATATGAAAGCTCACAAATAGTTATAAAAGCACAGTTTGAACAAATTTTCGTGTTTCATTTTATTGACACACATCACTTTGCAGTTATGTGCGATATAATAAAATTGAAACCCAATTGTACTCGGCGACTGGTGAGAAGCGATAGCTAAGAAATGGAACGCCGTAAAGAATCACTTACACAAAGAGACGTAAATGTGTTTGCACACCGGTAAAATCAGGCGTGCGTCAATGTGAGTCATCGTGAGGAAAATATTTTCTACTAGCTTTTGTCAGCGACTTCGTCCGCGTGGAATAGTGACTTTGGGCAGCATTTTAATTGCCTAGAATACTTTTATTGCAAATAATAC
>DWDX01000759.1:0-23156 GCA_018245675.1 Agara michaeli | reverse complement strand
GACACGTCTTTTTATATTATGTTGTCAACTTGCGTCGCGTTGGAAAAATTGCATGTCGCTATGTTCAGTCAAGTCAGTTCTCGAAATAAATAAATTGGTCATGGCTGATATCGAGGAACGTAAACATCGGGAAACTAATTTCCATGAGGGAGAAGGTAACTAAAGTTGTAATATTATAATTAGGAAGGTGCGTGAGTGAGTAGGTCAAAGGCGGGTGGTCGACGTCCATCCAGTTACCCTCGTGTAACGTGTGACATTGAAAATGGGTTCTTTTTATAATTGCTGCCTGGATTGTGGTGCCGAGGTTCGAGGAACGGAGTGCGGTAACCGCCTCGCGTACCGAGCGCGGGGCGCAGGCGTCGACGCAAGCATGAGCGCGGGAAGCGACAGGAGGCTCTCATCAGGTACCATGGCTATGTTATTGTTATGCATTTGCGCGGTCTATGATCGAAGAAGAATAGCCAGCACATCGTGCGATGCAGAGCAGCTGCGGCCGAGTCCGCTGTTATTTCGATTCATTATCATTGCAAATATAGAACATATGATAATATTTTATAAACATTATGCATGCTAATCGAACGCGTAGCAGCTGTTTTCTTTTACATATTTTCAATGTTGATAGAATAGTAATGAGATAAAATTACTCTAACAATAGGTATGGTCTGTGTAATAAAACAAGACAATGACCTTTGTTATGAATTTTAAACATCAGTTGGGTGAATATATCGCGTGTTAACGTTTTTATGAGTAAACATCAGAATCAGTGATGGTCTCTAATACCCTCTCCGGAATCTGAACGATTTTATGAAATATTTCTATTAAAAATATTTGCTAATACAATGAAATACTATTTGCAATGCTTATGTATATAAAAAAAAATCTCATACGAGATTCCACTAAGAATTTTCAATTGCCTATAATAAGCATCAAATAATAAACAGTAGAAGAAAATAAATAATTAGCTCTTAGACTGTCTGCAAAACTTTTTACATGCCAATGCCGGGAGGCAGCTGCAGTGTGCTTTGAGGGATCTCACCTAATAATTTGTTTAAACTCATATGTCATTGTCAATTGTGAATACTAAGTAAAATTGTGTAGCGTATTGTTTCCATACATTAATAATAAGTAAGAATATTTTAACTCAACATGTATGGGTGAAATGAACAGAATATACTTACATACACGTGAATATACTTTCTTTTTATGAAAGTTGGTATTGAGATTATGAGAAACACATTAGAAAGAAAGATAAAACTATTAGGTACATTTGAATTATTACTTATGTAGTATTATAGTAATTAAGGATCATGCAAACCTCTTGATGTTAATTTTACATTGTGTCTGATCTCCGATAGAATGTAATTAAACTTAAATTTTTTAACTATCTCTTATACATTTACTCTCTTAGACATTCAATGAATAGGTCAAAAATCAACATGTTACACTTATTAATTAAGTAAAAATTTTATAATTATTACAATTTTGATTTGAAGCAAGAATAAATGGCTTTTAGTCAGCCCATTTAGAGCCCTCCTAAGATCCACCATGACCTAGAAAAATCCTGTCACCCTTAGCAAAGTTGCAGTTAACATACTTTGGTAATAAGTGCAATCAAGTATAATATTATAGCACTGTATTGTATATTTTTTGGATTTTCCTAGAGGTGACATAGCAAAATAAAAAAAGTTTTTTTTTCAAATCAAAATCTTAGTAACTTGATTAGATCTGTCAAATCAATATATATATTTTTTTCCAATATAGCCTTCCGTCTGTTTGATGTACATATGCGAGTGTGTAGCAGACCGTTAATTCATTTTTAAAAAGTGATTTTAAAGAATCTCACAAGCGAAGGTTGTGTAATACACAATATTTCATTGTTGTATCTGTTAGTCATTTACTCATCGGTTGATTCCTTATTACTCAAGATCGTCATCTTTGTATTGAACTCTTTATTCACTTCCATTGTTCTGTAGTCATTGGTGGTGTTCACCGTATCATAAGAATGCTCAGAGGATATTACTTCTTTGACTCGGTCTGACAAACAGGTATTCGACCAAGTTGTCTATCAGTGGTGTCCGTAATTCCAATCCATATAACAATTATATCGATATAAATACGCATGACAAGTTAGTAACAAATCTGTACTAATATTATAAATGTGAAAGTATGTTTGTTTGTTTGTCCTTCTTTTACGTCAAAACAGACTGACCGATTAATATGATTTTTGCTATAGAGATAGTTAGAGGGCTGGAGAGTGATGTAGGTTACTTTTCTCCCATAGAATATCTCATTTCAACGGGAAAATACGTCTTAATCAAATAAGCGCTATAGATAGAATTACGGCCGCAATATCCGTACGACGTGTGAACAAAATAAATTATTTTAACCAAACGGAGGAAGTCGCGGGAACAGCTACTTTCTCATACATGCAAATTGTATGCTTCACAAAATATTCTATGTCAAAAACAAGTTTATGAAAGTGTGTCAATTATTATTATTCAAGTGGACGAAAATTAGCCGCGTGTGCGTGCGTACTCGTAAGTTGCGCAAGGTGTTGTCGCCACAGCGCCGGTAGTAGGTAGAAATGAACGAATGAACTGTTATACCCATCATAAATCAACGCACAATAAAACAATAAAAAATAAAGACAAATGATTACGTGAAAAATAATACCTGCATATCGACCAAGATGTGTGCAATTGCCCAGAACCCGGTGAATATGCGAACAAACGAGCTTTTTGAATATTTTTTTCCAACCCCTTCGTTGTTACGTTGCCGGTCCTGGATCACCTCTTATAGCGAGATGGTTTCAGACCATATTCTACCGCGATGGCCAAGTGCGTATTGGCAGACTTCTCACACCCCGAAAACGTCTTGAATGTTTGAAAAGTTTTGATATAAAATTGAATAAATGATCTGCATATTAAAGACAACTATAATTACTGGGTCAATTCCACACGACAAACATGCGTGATACTGATGAACATTTTGCAATGATTCTAATGCTTGTCCTCGTCGGGAATCAAACCGACAACCCCCATCTCACCCTCGCCTTCGTCCAGATGTTGGAACGATGCGCCAATGCAGAGGATAAGCCGTATCTGCATGTTGTTTACTCTGTTTTGTTATTACACTCTTACTGCTGCCTACACATAGCCAGTTATTCAATAGTCAACATAACAATGCGTGAGCTGTGCACCTATATTCATGGCGTCACCTACTAGTGTAGCGTCTAATTAGTCCCTAACACTGTGAGAACTCGAATCGGCTGAACTGTGCCGTCATTTTTTTTGCTTAAGTTCGAATATGGTTTTTTATGTCATACATGTCAAACTGGCTTCGTCGATCAACGGTTAGTGATAACCGACGAGCCGAAAGATGTGAGTTCCACCAAGAAAATAAAAATACCCGTGCCTGTAACACTATTTGTCGCGAACGGGAATCGAATCCACAACACAGTTCAGCAATCGTAGTCGTTTACCGCTGTATCACCAGACTAGTGTGAAATACATTTTATAGACGCTTAAGAAATTTCAAATAAGTTTCGAATGTACGAGATAAGAAACGAAACAGATAAGCCGGGTATGGGAGAAGGTTATGCGCACGAAAAACAAAACTATTATCTTATTGCAGGCGTGGGCCGAGATTGGTCAGATCCGACCTCGACTGAAGGTCAATCTTTTGCTTTTGCACATATTGAAATATTCAATTTCGTGACCCGGGGTGTACATTTTTATTTCAGTCCTTTTGTCGTAGTGAGCTATAAGGCCATAGTCTACCGGGCTGGCCGAGTGCGTATTGGCGCATTGCTTAGCTAAGCTCAAAGATCAGACTAACGATTCTTGACTTTGGAAGTCTAAGGTGCGTCGTGCTAGGATTTGAACCCAGGCCGATGCACTGAGAAACTGAGATCAACACCATAATAGTTGTACAAAATTGTAGTATCTCTTTATAATATTAAAATGACAGCATTTTAGTAAATGCATTTGAAGATACGGTGCTCTGAACAAAAAAAGGTATTCTTAAAATCTTCATCTGTCTGTATGTTTGTTCCGGCTAATTTGTGTAACGGTTGCACCGCTTTTACTGAACCTTCAATGGCAGATAGCGATGTTATGGGGAGTGACTTTTATGGGCTTAAGCTTTTATTGATAACACGTCATATTTAACCAACTAAAAATAGTTCTCCACGCGTGTGAAACCGCAGGTTGCGGCTAGGTAATAAATGCACACAACTAAATCTGAACAGCAAGGTCACCTTCACGAAGCTCCGCTCCCGTACAACAGAACCTGATCTCGGCGCGAGCGGAACCCGCGCGCGTCCTTTCAGAGGGTCACATTGCCACGACGCGTCTCGTGCGTGTACTTGAGGTCTTTTGTTCTCGTGTTAGCTGACAACCTTGAACTGAAACACTAGGATAGTCGTGTTTGACACTGATTCATTCATGAACTGACCGCTTGGTTTGGGCGTGGGGTTCTTCATATAAGGCGTTAATAAAGTCCTATTGCGACCATGTACCGTCATATACCTGAAAGTGGACCAATGAGACCGAACGTAAAGCACTCGCCATAGCCGAAGTCTGTCGGACTGCACTATACTATACTACACTATACTAGACTACTATACTACACCATACTGCACTACTCGTAAACTATACTATTACCATCTGGTGACCCGTCAGCCTTTGTAGTAAAAAAACTATATAACCACCCATATTAGACCAGGTAATCCATGCACTATAGATAGAACCAAGAGTACTTTCTACATTAATCCTTGATATATTACAACGCCGATTATTTATATCTCATATTTAGATGGATGCGTTTTATACAGTTTTATGAAGCGACATGATATTAACATCTATTGTTTTTCGCGGGAAATATCTCATTTCCATTTGAAAACACGTTTTAATCTATTACACCCTATGTCTATCTATCTGAGAACGAAAATAAAATGTTTCGTCCACGCGAGTGAAGCCGCGGGTAATAGGTAGTAATAAATAAATATGACATCGCAAGAAAAAGAGAGCCGCGGACATTGGACTCGCTTATCGCTAACAGAGAGATCTCTACCGTGCAAGCCCACTGTAGGCAGTTTATCTAATCTTGTATTACATAGATAATCACGACGCATTTTGTAATACTATAATAAAATGGATCAGATATTCACGGCGCCTGCTGCTAAGCTCCAATGTTTAAAAATATGATTTGTCGTGTTCAACGTACTCATTCACGGCGCACGGATACCACCCCTCTGTAATGTAATTGATATTTATAAATCATATGTATTAACTGAGAATTATTTATACTTTAATTGTACCTTATAACATAGCGACAAAAGTGAGAGGCCCATTAAAGTCGGTTCAGCCGTTTCCGAGATCAGGCCGGACAAAGAGAAAGACACAGACGATAATTAAAAAAAGTTTGTGTTTTAGAATCGTATAAACAACTACTTGAGAAACAACTTGAGAAAACTCAGTTATTTGAAATCACAGATAGACACTTCAATTTTATTTACATGTATTGATTACGATCAGAACTGTTATTGTGAATAGCTACCACAGCTAATCGATTCAATATAGTTGTTTATATTTGTTATTAGTAACACGATAACCGCATTGTTTAACTGTAGCCGTGGCTTAGTGTTTAAAATTTCCGACGACCATTCCCGAGGTTATGGGGTTCAAGTCGCCGGACGAAATAATTGACATTATAAAGCTAATGCGGTTTTAATATTCAAAATCACTAAGCCCTGTGGCTACTATTTTCATAAGCCGTCCAGTGGTCGGTGATCCCGTATCTCGCGGTATCGATTGTCGGTTCAACTCCCACTCCGGACAAATATTTGTGCGATAAGCATTAGTATTTCTCAGTCTTTGTTTGGAATTTTTTTTGTCATATTTTTGGAAAATTATACATGTTTATGAGCTGTCCACCAACCGTTGCAGAAGCTCTGTCCGGTTTGAGATTAGATGTCCGCGTGTGAAGTTGTCCGAGATTTTATCGTCATTATTATTATCTGTGTATGTCCGATGATAAAAGGATCGTTAAATAATCGCGGCACGTGCTCGGTATCTGTAACGCGCCATCAATTGGCCCTCGTTAACAAATAATCTTACGCACACACGCACAAACGTAACTACACACACATATCTTTATACCGCTCGTAAATCTTCCGTTCATCCTACCTTATACTTTGTTATTATGGTTCTTTAAATCGGATTCGGTATCTATAATAATATGTATTAACGTAATAATAATAACTGCGGACAATTCCACACGCGGCTGTCCGATTCCAAATTGGGCAATTCAATGCCTGTGTCATGGTGACCGGACAGCTTATAAACATACATATATACATACAATATAATACTTGTACGGATATTTTTATTACACCCAGACACAGAACAAACAAATCCGGTCATCGTCCAAATGCATGTCCCGGGTGGGAATCGAAAACACGTCCTCCAGATTTACAGGCACGGTCTCTAACCACTCGACCGCGAGGCCAATCAAATAATCTATATTATATTCCTGTTTATCTTGGGACATTCTTCCACGCGGACATTTGATCCCAAATTAGGCATACTCAGTAGCTCTGTACTATGGTGACCAGACAGCTGATAAACTACATATATCTCTCATGACAATCGTTTCCCCAAAATAACCATTTTTCCCCGCCGTTTTTTTTTACGATCTACCCTCACCTAAGTCTACGGGAGAGTAAAAATCTGCTTTCATTAGAAAGCCATAATTCAATCTTTGTTCTTAATCTTTATTGAAATCTATGAATCTAATAGTTTGGAATTTGAATATCTATAAAGTATCTTGTCCTCATGTGAAACTATAAATAATGTTCGTTATAGCAGATCTTCTTTGATCTACGATTCTACGCCAATGCGCTGTTTGGCTATTTTAAGGATCCAGGGTCTATTGAATATATCAAACACTTCTATGTAAGCAAGCTGCCTATATCGTAAATACCTCACCTTTGATATTCATTCGCACATATTCAGAGTTGCCAGACTAATCTACAATGTAATAAGCACGCCTATTTTTTGTTGATCTTGCTATTTTTTTTTATTGAAAAAGTTACAGTCATATAACACAAAACCCGCCAAACTATGCTAGTCTGTGGGTGGCTAAATCGCTCTCAGTATCACATTGAATTAAACATAGAAACACATTTAAATAATAAAAATAAATGTAACGTAATGTCTATTCAATCAATGTGCACAACGATGGCTTCAGGTAATCGCTTCTATGTAAAATTGCTGCAATTTATGCTTGGACGAGATTTTTGTCCTTTGACTTCGAACGAATCAATTGTAAACGGTAGCGAGGAATACCCAATTTCTATTTACATATCCCTTTTATGTGCAAATCCTATTTGATTTAAGCCAATATGGAACGCGATGGAACGTAAACAATGCGCGTTGTGATATTAACAGTTGTTCTGGTTGACATCGTTCAGGGCACAACGGCCACATGTCGGTCAGAGGTTCTCTCGCTCCGTCCGCGGACCGTGCCATGGCGTACGTAGATTGTTTATTCATAAGACAAATAGGCCGTTCAAACATTCGCTCGTATGTATTGAGCTTTGTTTACGTACGTTCTTAGTTCTTACATACGGACATACTTACTTACGTTCTTAAATATGTTGTTGCATATTATGCCGGCACCGTTTAATTACCTTAATATGATGTACCGCGCTCCGTTCGCGCCATATTTTTTCATTATAAAAATGTATTTCGATTTATAATTATCAATTGTGGGCGTTTATTGAAGTTTACCGTTTATTAGCTCATCACACAAAAGTTCGTAATCAGTGTGAATCGAACCCACGACCTGTTGCTTAGCGGTCGGGCCCTGTAACCGCTAAACCAAGAGCTCAGTAGAACTATTAATCGTATACACATAACCTGTAAGCGTTTGCCTCATTTCGCGACTTTCGTCGAACTGGAGACTTGTTGTTCAAACAGCGAATCGTCGCAAGCATAATATGTTTGAGAAGCTCCTCCGCTCTCGTCTCGCACACACGGGCCGCGTGTCGGCCGGCCTCGTTGGCGATGTTCATTTATTTTGTAAACACACGTGTCGGAATCGGAACGCTCCTCGCTTTCACTTAACAAAACGGCCTCTTCTCGTCCGACTGTTGTTTTCGTGTGCTGTACGTTTCAAATTTTTTCAACCATTTTTATAGCACTCGTCGTAGGAATGGTTCAGTTCTGGCGGGAAATCGACAAATCCTGTGACCTGTTTTCGTTAAGCAAATCTAACCTATCCCTGAAAAAGGCGGTATAGCTTCCTGACTGAGATTAGTTGAAAGTTAAGCGCTACAAAAACCTAATTTGCAATGTCTGCGAGTCTGCATTTCGCAAAACCACTTTAAATTAGCTTACGTTTTATTTTGGATATGGATATAACATTCCCAATAATGAGTCTTGTCAAGCATTCCGCCTTTGACACGGCTTTCCATTGTCCAATAATACATTTGTAGCTTTTAAAAGTTCAAATGAATAATTGCCTATACATTGACATTTTTATTTGTTACCAAGGGTATTCCCAAAGTTGCCTTATTTCACGGGGGAAACAACTGTTTTATGTGGGGTTGTTAACTACTAAAACATTCTTGGCGACATTTCGGGATCTCTATGCTAACGCATTGAAGTCTCCGCGGTAACTATAATAACGAATGGATACCTCCCCTGCGCTGTGTCCCATGTAGCTGTTACCGGGACGAGGCGTCCCCGGTCCTCGGTCGACTTTGTTACGCAACCCATTGGCCCAGATGTGCGTCAATATGCAACGTTGACGAACTGTAATTCAAATCATGGAATCAAATGACCGACTGTACGCTTATATTAAGTTTCACCGGAAAGCAATACACGCAATTCTCTGATATTTCTCTTTGCGTTCCGTTTTTAATTTTTTCCTCGAGCTCGTTTCCTTCTGCAGTTGAAAACGTTTAATTTCATCACAATGTACCTATCTATATAAAGTTAATTAACAGTCAATGGTATGAACAGTTTATGGAAAGCACTTTTTTCCAATATTTCCAACCCTTTCTTGCTCCACCGTTGGACACGTCATCCTCTCGCAAGGTGTGCGGGTTTCCTTCGCCGTTGTAACGAGTGATATTTAATTTATAAAATGCACGTAAATGTATAAAGTCCACGGTGCGTGCTAGGATTGGAGACTAGACCCGCGAATTGGGCGATTGTATTCGAAACTGCGTAACCACTACCACTGGTATTTTACGTAGATGTTCGTCTAATAAACGTCAACTTCCCTCTGCACTTCGTACGCTTCCCATTAGTGCAAAGTACGCAGACAAAAAAACACAACCTTATATCAGAGATTAATTGTTCTGCGTGTCATGCTTATGATTGATCTCTGCCGATATCGCTGGAACGCCGACTACGTGGTTTATTGTTACGCGTTCAACGCGAGAACGTGATTGAAGAGTCGTTAACGATTGCGTTCCGTGCAGTGATTTGTCATTTTCGATTGTTTTTGTTAACAATGTAGTGTTAACGAACCGTCTCATATTAATAATATCAATCTCCCACATTTCTCACTCGCCCTTCTGATGGCAGTCTAAGCAGAGATTGTCTTACGTTTATAAGTCATTAAATATATATCGACTTTTTTATTGTAATCCTTTTTTTACTCATACACCCGATCAATATTCGTAGTTATCGCACAAATACTTGTCCCGGACGGGAATCGAACCAAACGAAACTAAAACTATACACTTACATATAAATACCTGATGATTATTTTCTTGAGCTTTGAAATGACTCGGTCATTGTGGTGCAATAGTACAAAGTTCAAAGAAACGCTTAAACGTTCATATCATTTAAAATAACTTAAGTTATGAATTTTATTTTATGTTCGTGATTAAGATCAAGGGTATATTATGAAGTTTGGATATATTATCTGTTGAAGCCAGCAACCGTTTTACTTAAAACAGAGAGATTCGATTCAAAAATTAATACCTATAAAATTTTACTAAAGTACATTTTACTCCAGTCGTTCGTGATTCGCTATTTCAAAATAGTGGTCATTGACAGTATCGAAAAGTGAGTAATTTTAAACAGTAGATGTACTGCGCTAACAGCTAAATACTTATATTTGTAATTTTTATTAAATAATAATTTAATTTAAACCTTTCCCTACATTATAGGTCGTTACGTATATATCTTCCAAATTACGTCGCATAAATTTCTCGTGTAATGTATCATACACAAGCCACTTCATACAGACGCCACCTCACCACGAACACGCCGACAAAAATGACGTGCTTGTGACGCAGCGACCTCGTGACAATAACGCATCGTCACCGCACGTGTCGCACGCATCGTCACCCGAACGCCCCCAAAACGTCATCCGACATCGATTGCCTGTTGATTTGGTTAAAATGGCACTTAGGTTAACAGTTCACAGATCAAGATGAGCCTCTCGACGTGTACTCTCTATTATAAGTTAATACTGACATGCTTTTCGGCTGGTATCAAATGGTTTTTCGAAAATGAAAATGTGAAAGACGCTTTGTTATAACTTACCTAACAGTCACGATGTCCCAGGCTCCAGTGGCATAGCTGTTTCATGAGATCAAAATTTGATTCCACAAATTTAGTCCAAAACAAATATGGAATCTACAGTTACAGGACTACAGCTTCAATTCTAAAAAAATATTAGAAAAATCTCTTTTTATATCAGTAAACGTCCCGACTAATTGACCGATTTCTCGTCGCAAAGATTTTACTAATGAGGGTAGATACTTGAAATTTGGACAGTGAGTTCCGTTTATGACGTAAACACCAACTGAGAGCGAATTCTTAGAAATTTCACCTCAAAGAGGCCATATTGGGACGTGGAAGTTTGTATAACTAGTCTCTTTTAGGAGTGGACTGAGAAATCCCGGCCGTAATTTTTTTATTCGGATAAGTTAGAGCGTTTGCGACTCGGCGCGTCGACCTGCACAGGTTGTTTGTGCTCGCGGCCATATTTAGAGATACAAGGAAATTTTATGACGCAAACAACCAACTAAATTTCAATGTCCTTAATTGTATAAATATATTTATAATAATCGCGTTGACCGCATCGAGGGAGCGTCCATCCAGATTTTGTATCGAACTCGACATATCAATTTGAATTTGAAAAGTACTAAAATATATTATAGCTGGCATCTGCCCAAAGCGCATTTTTGTATCGCGATTATGCCTGGTTATTTGCGTGTTGCGCCATGCCGACTGCCTCGATTAGAATACTTGTATTATTTGCTGTGATGGTGCTGATTCTCCTTTACGTTTACATGTATAGGAAAACAGGGTATTTCGATATGTACTCAAATAAACAGTTATTATTTATGAAATACTTGTTGTGCTCCAAATTCATTTTATCTTTTTTTTTCTCTAATCTTATTCTTAAATGGCTAATCTGGTGCACTGTCTAATGTCCCAGGTTCTTCTTCTCATGATCCTTTACTAGCCAATCTGCACTTATATTTGTAATGTTACGATTCGTCTGAGACACCGCATCGCCTTCTAATAGTGTCCGATAGCATGTTTCGAAAAAGCTGGATTATCGCAATGTGTCATGGTGCCATGCACCTCTGGCTGGACACGCTGTGATCCATGTGAGAAATGATATTCGGTATGTGCTGCAAGCGTCCCTGGCGATTGCCCAAAACCTACACATCCATGTCAATAACCTGATGCCTGGATCCAGGCCAACTAGCTCACTCCATAGAAATATGACTTTTGGTGTGTTACATGCGAATCCTCGAAATAGTTATCCTAATTGAGCTCGACACAAAAAGCTAGCCAGCTAAAAGTCATTGTATTCTTATTCTAATACAAAAAGTTACAAGTAGGTACACATTTGAAGCGTCCAAAACGTTACATCGGAATCAACCAGGTCGTGTTTCCAACAATGGAATTCATGTGCTCTTAATAGAGTCGAATACAATTCACTTAAATGAAAACTAAAAATGCATGGTTTTTGCACTCCATAAGGAAGAACTGAAAATTAAAAATTCAAGAGTATAATTTCAAAGTCAGAAATTCAAATCTGAGAACTTGCTAGAAACTCAACATAATAAGACATTTCCATAATGTTGTTTGCGACTTTTCAATTTTAGCTTAATTTTATTTATTAGCTCCGTTAATAGTGAATACATTGTACTGTATTACGAACAAATAAATATACTTGAAATGTTTTCGAAAGTGCTGACTAGCCACTATCCCTTCGCTTCCCTGAACGTAAATTGAAAATTGTTATGTACATTGAATTTAATTTAGTTACAACAATTGTTTGCTTGTTTTATTTTAATATTTTCCTATGTGGGCTCAGTGACGCTTCTTTAGAGATGCCTATATCCAGCAATAGCTGCCTTATGGTTTTTTAAGTCTCTGTAGGGTGTATATTATCACTTTCAAAATATATTTCGGGTATAGATTTTATCTTCGTAACTTTTTGTAATTTTGTATCTTTTTTTTTGAACAACACGAATCGAGAGAGAATTAGTTCATATTTTCGTTAGTACAACATTTAAATGAAACGCTTCATTGTAGGTCAGTGGTTTATTTTTAAATAAGTGCATTCGCACTATTCATAAACGCTCAAACAGCAGCGAAGATTTAAAAAATATTAAAAAATTGAATACGCCACTAATTAGTGCCTTGAAATGATATGGCCGTCTTCATTGAGCGAAACGGTTACCTACATTCTTGTTTGTTTTTCTTTGCTCTAGTATCGTTTTATCAAAGTATATCCTCGGCTTTCGAATGTAGCTCCGTTGTTTCGCACCGGATTATTGTTCTTGCCTCGAGTCCCTCCTAGAGCGCACCATTTTCGATTTCGAACTTCATTTCATAATTTTCTATTAATCACGGTTACTTGGCGGGTCATGCAGGGATTATTTGACTGCTCTCCCTAAGTCCCAACCAGAACGAATATTTTTGTGACGAGTTCAAGCGTTTCCTCTGTCATATAAAATGTCTATTGGAAGTATGCATTTAGAAATGTATGTATGTTTATTAAATGTTTTGTCATCGTGACACAGGCTGACTTGTTTGGAATCAACTAGTCATTTGTGAATTGCACCAACATATTATTGTATAATATTTATCTCACCAAACATTTTATTTGTGAATTACGTCCTGCCATCTTCGCTTTCAGTGGAGGTGACGGTGGGCGTGCAACGTATAATTTTAGCGTGCGAAAGTCCACACAATTACGAGTATATTGCGCTACGGCAAGACTTTCAATCTTCATACTTTGCGGACACATTGACATCCTCCACAAGCTTTTGCCAAGAATCAAATATGTCAAACGTGGTATAATTGTACAATTCTAATCGCTTTTGTTCTGTTTCTTAAGTCGCTAAGAATCCAGAAACTTCTACGCCCTCACTTACATAACATACCCGATGTTTGACATTACGAAATATACTTAAAGTGACAGGTCAGCGACATGATGAAAAGCTTGAGAACAAAAATGCTATGTAGCTCTAGGGCTATATTAGAAAAGTATCTCTTTCTGTATATTTCTGCTACTGACTCCTATCCAAAGTGGTTGTCAGGTAGAAATTGCTCGGGATGAATAAGACCGCCTTTCGATTATGTCCCTTTGACTTCTGGCTATAAATAAATGAAACAGCAAAAGAAAATTTATATTACTGTACTAAGGTATATTAATGAAAATATGTATTAATGTATACTGTACTATTGTATCGAGTTATTATTAACGTATAATCTAATCCGGCGTAAGGATCGTAAGGGCGTCGTTGTCGAGCGGTTTAGGAAAGTAAAAATACTCGTATTAACACATCGAAAATGGTTTCCTAAATTAGGTTCAAGTTATTTTTACCTCATTAGTCGCAAAAAGACATAGCGTTGTTGCTGAATTTGTAAAATAAAGTATGCCACCCTTTCCAACTACATCTGCCACTATCATTGACACGCCACCTCACAAGTTTCCATTATAGCAGTGAGATATATGGTAAAATAAACACACATCTAGACATTATCAGATATCTCAGAAGTATGCTATGTTATAAGAATAGAAACTTGTAAAGACTGCAAATAAAAAAGACAAGTGATGGAGGATATTTTGTATTTCATGACTTCTGACTGACAGAAGTACGACTGCGTAATAGAAAAAGCATTAGATCTTGTTACTGCTGTGAGACAAGTAAGAATACTTGTGAGACACACTGTTTTACCGTTAATTATATTTAAATGACCACCTCATATGTGTTTAAGTAAGCAAGACAACAATCTGTATAAAATCCATTCGAAGAATGAGCACAGCGTCAAGTTCATGGGCATGACGGTTTGTAAACAATCATTCGGTGTACACTAGTGGTATGCAATGCTGCATTTCATTGTGGAAGAGAGACCGACAGAGCCGTCTGTCGCGCCCGTCCATCAATATCGCGCAAAATGTTGGTGGTCTGGTTCTCTTTCTCAATCGGTGTTATGAATGTTAATGTGTGTTTATTATCAGCTCTTAATGTTTCATTAGTGTCTTAACGAAGATTGATCACCGGGTTTTGGCGACGAACTGACATAGGCTCATCATTCTCTCTTCATCGGTCCTTAATCACCCCCTCTTAGTTTCCTCCTCTTTTGTATACCGAATGGCCCAAAAAGTGAGGCCATTTCAATGAAGACGTAAATAATGCATTTTTAATTCATTTCTCCCTTAATTTCTTTAGCTTTGTTACTGATGATAAATATTTTAGCATTTATTTTTGTCAACCTTATCACCTTTGCTTACTTAGTATTATAAAAAAAAATTAACAGTCAAGTAGACTTTTTTCAATGTCGCCAACGACTCGTGTTCAATGAGCTCGAGGGAAATTCAAGTGAGCGCTACGTGAATTTACTTCGCAACACTGTGAACTGCGAACCCGACTCACCTACTTCAGATAAGAGTACTTACCGAACTTGAAACTTGGAACATTTCTTAAACCCCGACGCAAAAATAGGGCGAATATATACACAAGTCTCCGTGAAGCAGGATTAATCGATTCGAATGAGGGCTTTGTTTTTAAATTTGAAGCCGATTTCCGTACAGTGGTTCTTAGATACGTTCATCCAAGTCGTTTCAGCCGTTTAAAGATCGTCAGCTCTTTTCATAGTTGCCGCACGGATCTTAGACGTATATTTGTTCGATAATCACTCGTCTGAATGACCTGAAATGTGGTGCACATTACGTGTAATATATGCATTAAAATGAAACAGATTTAACATTTGCACGCGTTGCTTTTTTTTTTTCATTTTTACATTAATTGTTATTTGACTTTCATATTTTCCAGCTTCCGAAACTTCCAAGAATATTAAGAGAAAGACGAAACATTAAGGTTCGAGAACGAGACACTTATCAGTGAATCGTTACCCACACTTGATTTGAGCGTGAATATGTTCACATTTACATATTTCTCATATCTCCGCTGCTGTTACTGATTTTGTACGGAATATAAAATAAACATGATAATATTGTAAGCGAAACGTGGACTGTGGCGCTTTCACCGGCTTTGTTTCATATTAAAAATTCTGACTGGCCTCATAGTTTACTCGTTAAAGACCCTGGCTGCTACACCGAAAGTCGCGGGTTCGATTCCCACCCGGGACAAATAAATGTGTCATGGGCACATTTGTTTTATTTTTATTGTATTTAATAGGAATATCTGTATTATTCGCGTGTGGAATTGCCCTTAATGTTACTGTTATTATGATAAAGTCGACAAATATTCATGCACCAGGTACCCTTTGCCTGCAAACACCGAGCCATGCCTTACGTCAGATTAATATTACGTCTCAGAAAGCCACCTCACCTGCGGCACGACACTTGTACGGCTGCTGTTCTCTTATTACCGATATCTTTATCTAATCCGTGTATTTTCTCATTTGTTATCTGTATATTGTCTTTGTATGTATCTGTTGCTAAGATTCGTTCCAGATACATTGGGATGCTAACTTCTGTATCTATTGGAAATACTGGCTGTGCCCCGCGGTTTCAACCGCTTCGATAACTATATAATTAGATTATATTCATAATCTCAGGCTCGTCAATTACTTCATTATCCTATATTACATAACAATTTTCCCATTTCTAACTCGAATGCAACTTATAATTTCTAACTAAAAATGCTCTACTATCCTGCAAACTATTAAACAATGAACTTTAAGTTATACCCATAACCGTTTTGAAATGTCAAAATAAAAAATTACGAATTATCTTACAAACTTTTTGTCAAATCGAAACGTAACGATTAGTACTTCTAAACTAACAATGATTACTACCGAGTCGAAAGTGTCATGCGAAGCAATACTATTTACATAATAAAATAACCGATCCAATCTCAATATTCGAGTGCTCGCATTGTTTCAACGTTATTGTTGCGGCCTTCGCATTTTTTCCGTGTGAAGGTGCGCGCCGTCTGCGATCTGTTGAAATTGTATCCGCAATTGAATTATTATTTATTATGCTCTTCGCAAATAGAAGTGTTCGTTCGATGCTAATCATAGGATTACTATTCACTTCTGCACTGCAACTGCATCCCCGTTTTTCTTTACGTCCTGTAGCTGGGCACGGGCCTCTCCTGAAATTGTCGGAGCCTTAGATCATACAGTTTAAATTCGTGATGATACGGGAGAATGGTCGACCCGACTGTTGGATGTTTTTAAAACTCCTTTAAAGCCTCCGACGAGCTTTAACGGTTGTTACCTTACGATAAAAACTAAGATCGACTGCTAACCTTGCCCTCGGAAGCACGACGCTCGTGAAAATGTGCGACCGGCGGTCACTCATACAACTGAAAACCGCTCACGGGTTCACGTAACGTAGCCAAACCGTTTGCTATTTGCAAACGCGTGTAACTTACGAAAGTTTCAATACTATTCTTGAATAGTACTTACAGGAACATCGATGGAAATCGGTACAGTTACAGCATTGTCAGGTAATTCAAAAGAGTGCTCTTAAAAAAAGTGCTTTGATAAGAGTGAAGGACAACGTGAGGCCGCTTACTTACACGCAGTTCTCGATAAGCGTTCATTTACGATCCGATCAGGATTCTCTTTCACGTATCGTGTTTCCGAATCGTTAAAAGGGATCGTTCGAAGCCCTACGAACGCTAAACGTTGCGTAAAACAAGATTTATACTGAAAAAGTCATTTTTACAGCGTGATAGGGTCACTGTACTTCTTGATGATAGGACCTTGAAGGTGTGTTGGTCATATTAAGCTGATTCGTAGGTGCCCAAAACAATATTTATCACAGTCTCAAGTAAGATATGACAAATGGCCTCGGCGAGTAATCGCTACAAAGGTAATTTGAAGTCTGAGAAAGATTGCGCAGTGAAAAAATCCATTGTAACACACTTGACGATGTTTTATTCAGCGGCGCATCTCACGTAGCTTGCCAGAACGTTTTCCTGCATAGCTATAATGAATTTGTCGCAAAGTATTTTATAAACCGTAATAGAAACTCTTCAATTTTACTTTTATGGTGCCTTCAAGCAGACCGGCTTACAGAAGACACTTTGCTTATCGTCGATTAGGAACCTAAAGAGATCATGAGATTCTCTCTCTCACACTTAGGAGCTCCAGGGTTCCGCGGCCTCCTCCTTAGACCGGCACTCGTGTAGATTTCATGGGGTAACAATCCTGCACGAGTCCGTCGTATCCGAAAGGCAAGAGAAAAGAATATTTTAAGGTTTTTCATTTGGCACTCGATGCTATCTGCCTACCCCTATAGTGTTTGGATCGTCGTTCGCTTAAGACCTGTCGTGATGATATTATAATAATGAAGTTTATAAGAGATGTTTTTATCGCGACCTCAGTTACGGAACGAAGCGATTCTTTTTTATGTAGGTACGTTAATTAATGATTAAAAGTAAGACGTTATGGAAAAAACCAACACATCGAAATTTTTTACATACAGAGGTATACAAGGATTGCGTCCAACATCAGTATTATGTAAAACATGCAGCATCATCAAAACTTTGGACTGAACAAAAGCTCGGAATTGAGCGCAGATTCCAAATGCCTTGAAATGTTATAAGGAACAGATTCCTTATACCCAGAGGTGTAACACATTGGTGCATCTGTTCCGACACATGTTACATCACGGCGGTGTATTGTCATCGCGACTCAATTGTTTGAACCGGAAGCTGCTCTACATAATAGACATTGTGCGCTTCCGGCACTAAGACGATTTATTTTGTATGTGGTAGAATGAACGTTTAGTGTAAGAACAATCGATGTTGTAATAATACGAATTCCTACTTATATTATGAGTATCATCTACCTGTTGAATCTATTTGGATTAAATCCGCTGAACTGGTTTGGATGAAATTTCATATGGAGATAGTTTGAGTTCTACGTAAGGAAATACGACAAAGTTTCATTACTTTTGCTTAGCTTATATTGCAGCTTGTTTTCATCCAAGACAATAGGAATTCCACAAAGTCCCAAAACAATGGGGAGATTACATGTGATACTGGAGAGAAAATTGTGCTTTATGTCGTCTAGATAAGGCTTATAATAGCTTGTCGTGTAGAGCCGTTTACGATAATCGCTTATCGCAGTTCGTTATGACGTGTCGTAAATCAGCTGTTATAAACATGTCATGTAAACAATGGACCTCCTATTTATGTCCGTTTCGCGAGCCCGTCGTTTTTCTTCTAGATTATTCGATGTCAATTCGAAACTTTTATATCGATAACAATTCGTAACTACTAGATTCTTCGATGGCATTAGTTAGTAGTGATAGCCTAGTGATTTGAAATTCAGTCTCCCATTCCGGGGAGGTCTGGGTTCAGATCCTGGTACCTGTGGCTGTAAAAAGCTACGTGCGTTCTTTAACTTAAAATTTAAATATCACTGTCTATAAACGTGAAGGCAAAACATCGTGAGGAAACCTGAAGTGCTGACGTGTGCTGACGTGTCCAGTAGGGGAACAATAAAAGCACGTATGACTTTTCGTAAAGCATGTTAGATCGCAAATGCATAATAAAACAACTATGTTAGTGCTGCGTGTATGTTGCAGTTAACCTGTAGAAATAGAAAATTGGAGATTGGAAATATTATATTTATATAGATATGTATGTAACTGGTGGTCCACGTCTCGTAATCAGCTACTGCAGCGCCGTCTACAACACGAGCCTTGAAACTGGCGACCGATGTCGATCGCAAACGCTTAGCGGCTTTTTGTGGTTAGCGTCATAATTTCAGTGAAAGCCTAGGAAGGGGCAACTGTCCTCAAAGTGTTCTATCGTTCGTACAGCGACGGAGAGCGAGGCGCCGGCGCCGCGAACGGGCCCTCACGGCGTGCAGGTGGTGAACACGGGCCCCGAGCACACGTTCACGCTGGACGAGGAGGCGCTGGGCGCGCTGTTGTTGCGCGAAGACGTGCGTGACCGTTCCGCCGTCGTCATCTCCGTGGCGGGCGCCTTTCGCAAGGGCAAGTCCTTTCTGCTCGACTTCTTCCTCCGGTATATGCATCACAAGGTGAGCTGTCTTGGCATGTTCGAGACATTCCTCTGCAATCTCATTCTCGAATACCCAAATAATATAGTCTCTTTTAAATGCAGCACAAAATATTCCCTCTTTTTTCATTCAAAAGTATGGTTCCGGCGGTGGAGGAAGCGACTGGTTGGGTGCGGAGGACGAACCGCTGCACGGGTTCAGTTGGCGCGGCGGCTCGGAGCGGGACACGACTGGCATTCTCATGTGGTCCGAAATCTTCAAAACGACGCTAGAAGACGGCGAAAAGGTAAGGTGAAAAATGTTATACGTATTGAGGTGAGGAATGCGTCCGGACGGCTTTAGAACTTACTGGACGGATTCTTCATGAGGTTAATGTCATATCGATCAGCCTTTTGGCGTAGCCAACTTAAAGAACAAAAAATTTGTCCCGGTTGCGTAAATCATGAAGGAATTGGGCTGAAGGTCTTCAGACGGTTTTACCTTCTTGTAACAAATGGAATACTGACCAGTAAGTAAAAGACTAATGTTTTCATCAGGTTCCATCTTTATGATGTTGTAGTCCTCAATTTCGTGATGCGAATCTAAGAATACGGACAGAATAACTTCTTACAAAATATTAGCGAAATCTTAGGCACTTCCTAGGCTGATCTTCACTATCCGATGAGCTCGAGGTCAAACACTAACTAGGCTTATTCGTTACATTCCTTCTATCTGCACCGAAGCCTCCTACGGATTAGACCTATGCCTAGCTGGGATTCGTTACGCTTTTTATTGTGTGACAAAATGTGATAAACGTTTCCAGGTGGCAATAATCCTACTGGACACGCAGGGCGCCTTCGACAGCGAGTCCACGGTGCGCGACTGCGCGACGGTGTTCGCGCTGTCCACCATGCTGTCCTCCGTGCAGATCTACAACCTCTCACAGAACATCCAGGAGGACGACCTGCAGCACCTTCAGGTAGCGTGACGCGAACAGCTGATACCATGTTGCTTTATAGTTGACAAACTTATATCCGTGTGGTCATAAGATTTTTTTTAATACGTCATACGTCCCACGGGTCTTATTTGATTAAAACGTGTTTTCATGTGGAAATAAGATATTTTTGTGCGATAACCGTAGCCTATGTCACACTCCGGCCCTTCAACTATCTCCATACTAAAAATCACATCGATCCCTTGCTCTGTTTTAACGTGAAAGAAGAACAAATGAACAAGTGCACCTCCACATTTATAAGCTAAGGCACTGTTAAAAGATCGTTATTGTGACCAATATTGTCTATCTCATAACGACATAGTTTATCCTATTTTGTTCCTAATAGAACAATGTACACGTTCGGTTAGTCATACACTTTGTAGCTTTGCATAAAATCTCAAATTGAATATGTAGATATTTTTACTTTTGACGTGCTTTTAATCATTATTAATTGTCTCTTGCCCAGTTGTTCACAGAATACGGGCGGCTGGCGCTCGAGGACAGCGGGCGGACGCCCTTCCAAAGGCTTCAGTTCGTGGTCCGCGACTGGAGCTTCCCGTACGAGGCGCCCTACGGCGCGCAGGGCGGACAGACCATCCTGCAGCGGAGACTCAAAGTACGGGTCCTTCATCACAATGATAATAATGGGACAAATCCATTCACAGTTATATAATTACAAATGACCGGACAGCTGATGAACATGTAAACATTGATACATACATGCTAATACAGTCAGGATCTCGAAATAATATAATATAATATATAATGTACAATTAGAAATGTGTTTCTTCAGGTGTCAGACAAACAGCACCCAGAATTGCAGTCCCTGAGGAAACACATCACGTCGTGCTTCGCGGAGATAGCGTGCTTCCTGTTGCCGCACCCGGGCCTGAAGGTCGCCACCAGCCCCGATTTCGATGGACGATTAGCTGGTAATTCATTACCGTGATGTCATCTTAAAATGTACCTTTCCCAAGTAGTCAAGGTTGATGATCTGCTTCTCTTAGGCCCGGTTTATCCCTGTATATTCCCAGTTATTTCTCAGCCATTACTTCTTTCTTCTTTGGACCCATCGTTTTCATAGATATTTTGCTATTCTATATGAGTCGTAGAAGATATTAATGCTGATAGAAGAGTTGTCATTCCATGCTCAACATACCGTTCAATTTTGACGACTAAAGTTTATATCACAGACTAATGTTTATATATTTGTTTAATGCAATTGAAGACATCGAATCGGAGTTCAAGCGGGCGCTGCAGCAGCTGGTGCCGATGCTGCTGGCGCCGCACAACCTGGTGCCCAAGCTGATCAACGGGCAGCGCGTGCGCGTCAAGGACCTGCTGCAGTACTTCCGCTCGTATATGGCCATCTACCGAGGCAACGAGCTGCCCGAGCCCAAGAGCATGCTTGTGGTCGGTTGACATTTGAGCCATTCAAATACTATATGATATGATATATATAATGTTACAGACTGCTTGAAATTCTTAAACACTTAATCGCTACAAGTGCTACTATGAATTGGAGATGTTATGTATTGTCAGTTGAAAGTTTCTGCTGTCTTGGCGTACGAGGTGTATGTGTATGTTTTTTATGCGTGTATGTGTGTATATTAAGTGTGTATATATAATGTTGTGGCGTGTGCGGCAGGCGACGGCAGAGGCCAATAACCTGACGGCAGTGGCGGAGGCGCGCGAGGTGTACACGACGCTGATGGAAGAAGCGTGCGGCGGCGCGCGGCCCTACCTGCAGCCGCGCCTGCTGGACGAGGAGCACAGGCGCGCGCGTGACAAGGCGCTGCTGGCCTTTCGCGCCAAGCGCAAGATGGGCGGCGACGAGTTCAGCCAGGCCTACTGCGATCAGCTGCTGCAGGTGAGCGCCTCACTCCACTCCACTCCACTCAACTGGTCAAAAACAGCGCCATATTTATAAACTTACGATTCGGATTCTTTTACGCGCATTGAAGATGGTATACGATACATTTGTAGAATGGCTTTTGATTGATTAGTGATTATTAATTTTAAACAACGTAAAAGAACATGTAAATGAACGAAAGTTGTATTTACATCGTGTCAATGTCCAGGATCTCGAGGAGCAGGCGCTGCAGTTCAAGGCGCACAACGAGAGCAAGAACATTTTCAAGGCGGCGCGCACGCCCTCCGTGTTCTTCGCGATCGGTCTGTTCTTCTACGTCCTCAGCGGCGTGTTCGGGCTGCTGGGGCTGTACTCGCTCGCCAACCTGTGCAACCTCACAATGGGCGTGGCGCTGCTCACTCTGGTCCTGTGGGCCTATATTAGGTGGGTGTTCAGCGCTCGACGATGAACTTGAGACGAATCGATGAATCGTTAATTATCATGACATTGGTGACGTAATATTTTTGTGATTCACAGGTACAGTGGTGAAATGCGGGAGTTAGGTGTAACTATAGACGATACTGCCAATTGGTTGTGGGATAATGTAAGTTATTATTACCATACGACAGCATCGAGACGGTACTGAAGTACGAGACGGCGATGGAAACGTTATCGACGATGAGTACGGTTGCGTGTCGCAGGTGCTGAAGCCCGTGTACCAGGCGGGCCTGGAGAAGGGCATGGAGCACGCGGCGGCGGCGGCGGCCGAGCGCGCGCTGGGCGGCCCCGCGCCCACCGCCAACGGCAAGCACAAGCTGTCGTGATG
>DWDX01000758.1:0-23165 GCA_018245675.1 Agara michaeli | reverse complement strand
ATCTAGATTGAAATTGTACTTTACAGTACATCATTATAATAAATACTTTAGGAGATATCATCGATTCAAAATTACCCACAACGAAAAATCACGCATAGAATAGCAAGCACTTTCACGAAAGGCTTCCCCGGGAATCGGCTGCGGGATGCTCACGTGAGTAGGGATGTAATTTGGAGTGCAAAAAATCTACTACTAAATAATAGTTTTTTTCTAGTGTCTTTTGTCTAGCGAACCGGGATTCAATCTTAAAATATTCAGTGGTGAATTTTAAAAGTGAAATGTCACTCATTATAAAAGCGAAGGGAAACATGGTGAAGAAACCTTAGAGTTCCTTATAATTTTCTCGGAGGTGTTTGAAGTCAGCCAATCCGCAACAGCATGGTAGATTTAGCCTTAAGCGTTTACATTATGACAAAACACCCTGCCAAAAGTGGTTCTATAGACGGATTGAAAAATTACTTTAAAAGGTTATATTGTAAAAAATACACAACACATCAGACAATTTTCATATTTTATGATCAAGGTTTTTCCTTGAACGGTCAATAAATAATTGAACAAACTCGATCCCCCCTGGCCAATAAAGTCAAGCAAATAAACAGTATAATCGAGGAAGGCTCGATATCACTACAAACATCGTTTATAACTTTCATATCACATGTTTGTCTCCGCACTCTCTCGCCTATCACGTTACAACACAATGTTCCTTTGTTCCATAGCAATAACTGTGCGTGCTTTTGCCAGACTGACATTTGACTTGGGATTCCGCCATATCCGAAATATGTATATTGTCTCGTTGGCTTGAAGCAAATACGCGATGTGATGGAAAAATGAACAGCGATTCTTTAGAAAGGGTTAACGCTCGTTTGTGAAGTCAGTTTTTGTCCTGACGTTGGAACTAAATAGTGTATTGCATATTGGAATGGTGTATTTATGATCAGAAATAAGGTGAACCAAAAAGCAGTTCACTTTATTTCCGAATCATTGGTCACTTCAACGTTTTGTTACAAGATCTCCAAGTTCTGACTATCATTAAAATTTTTGCAAGTACTCATAGGAGACGAAGACCATTTACCGTCACCGTTTACTTGAAATGGCATGCCAGCCTTGTTGCTAGGTGGTGCTGAAATAATATAGTGGTACATAACAACACTACAGTCTTTGGTTCCAATTGGGAATTTGACAATTACCAACACGTGACGTCGGCAGTTTGCCGTTCGCTGGTATCCCAACCTTGCTAACACCCGTGTGTCACAAATATTAAATAGCAAAATAATAATTATAATCAAAATAAACCGAACGCTGTATATAAGTGCAGACTCTGGAACATTCATTTATATTTTGTGACATGCGACCGTGTTCACTTACCTTCAGGGGGCCAGTCTGTCCGCTCGCTAAAAATAATCTTCGTTAATTGTACATGTGTGGCACTTCACTGGAGTTGTTGTCGTCAGTGTCAGAATACGAGCCGGCGGTGAACGAAGTGGAGGTGCCGGTTCTGAACCGGGACCTATGCAACCAGTGGCTGGAGCACCGCGACCTCAACGTCACCGAGGGCATGATCTGCGCCGGCTACCCGGAGGGAGGCAAGGACGCGTGTCAGGTACCTGACGCTACCGTAGTTCCTACAGCTCGCAGTAGACTTAGACGTAAATTGTACCTATTTCTATGCGAAAGAGGACACTTGATTTATTTGATGGGATTTGTTAATTGATTGGATTTTATTTGATTGGATTTGTTAATAATTTCAGATTCCACTTTAGGGTACCCGCGCAGTCGTTCACAATCAAAACATTACATTACCCTTGTACTACGATTCCCTAACATGGTTGTATATTTTTCTAAGACAAAATTCTCCATCAGTTCTCATTATCATATGTAGACAGGATGTTACCAATCAAGAGAGATTATTGCACAGAAAAATAAAAATAGACTTTTGTTAGCACTATTCCGGACAAATCCGGAATCATCATTTCGACGGGTGAAAGGCTATTTGCTTTAAGCGACATTTTGACCGATATTGAGTTATATACATATTCGGAATCAGCAAATGTTTCTGCGTCGAATGAGCCCGGTTTCGTTAAAATCAAAGCATTTTTTTGGCGCTTAAAAGGGCCCTATTTTAGGGAAGTTTAGCAATATAGCAGTGTTTAACCGACGTAAAATACGTATTTTTTTTAAGTAGGGCATTTGAACCGAACAATAATATAAAGATCCGAGACATAAACCAATTTTCCTTTCGCAAATAAATAACTCAATAACGCTTAAAGCATTTTTCATATTCCTATTTTTTATTGCGATGTAACATAAAGTATTTTGACTTCCACCGTTTACACGGTGTGATGTCGCTTAAATTATTTTTGCTTAACTAAATATGACATGGAATGTCGGTTAAGTTCTTTCGGCTGCATCTATTTTTTACTCAGTGTGGTACTTTAACCAAATAGTCATTTTGATTCAGATATTTTACAATGTCGTTTGAACGCTGTTATCCTATTTTTTTTTTTAAACTTTTGGTTGTGTTTAATATCCGTAATTATCTACTTGAGTAAAATTTTTACTTTAAGACTGATTCTAAGTTTTTTTTATGATAGTTAGAAGTTTTGTTTGTGGATTTGAAAGGTATATATAAATATTATAATATATTTGTTTTATGTTTACTAGGTAGTCTGTTAATAATTAGAAATTGCTGTTTGTGATTATTTCTAATCCTCTGGTAAAAAATTGGTAGCCAATGTTAATTAAAATCAGTGATTAAATGATAATTGAAGTTCCTACACATACACTGATTCTAGTTGGTGATTATTATTATACCAAATAAATACTTTTACTGATGTTCTGTTGTTTATATTACTTAGATTATTCCTTATAAGCACCTAAAATGTTCAGTGATTGCTACAGATCTAGTTTGTTTCAACAGCCACTGATCATATTATCAGTAAAAACATGTGACATCATACATTACTTTTTCACTATTACATGTCATGTAAGTATTTTAGCCTGCACGTCATTTTAATCTCAATTGGCTGTTGTGATAAATAGCTTTCTCCTATTTATGTTGGACTTCATGACATAATGCGTTTCGGCTTGCTCTATAAATGTATTACAGAGTCGCTTAAATGGTTTCCCCGGTCACTGATTGTGGTATAAGAAGTCACTTAAGTCATTTTTCCTTACTCTGAAAAATAGGCATTTCAGGACAATTTGCATTAAGCGACAATTATCTTTGTAAATAAAAGGCCAATTCATTACGTTGTAACATCAATAACTTGGTCATTTTAAATGAATTTCAATATAGTTTATTTCATTCAAATAGCTTAAGTAGTTTATTTTTATGTTTTTTTTTTCGAAAATTTTCAACTTTAAATGGCTCTCCTGTAAAGTTGCCAAAATGTCGCTTAAAGCAAATAGCCTTTCACCCCTCGATTCGATTTGACATAACGACATGTAGTGATCACAAGGTGGCCCTTTATTGGAATCTCTGTGAAAACTTTATCTAATATAATTCTATTTATGGGTAACGGTCTCAATTCCGAGTCGTAGCGTGTAAAGTTTTAGCAGACGTTTAAAATTAAAATCTCTACATTTATAAGCATGTCGTTTCTGGTGTAGGTACTCCAGTTCGGACGGCGGCCGATATTAGCTGTTATTGCATCCGTTCGTGTACACAACCAGTCGTCCACATTTTACTCCGTCGCATTAGAACGGATATTACGTTTTTCCACAAACTTATTAGCTCCTGCACAAAAATTGGCCGAGGTGGTAGCAGTTCTTCGTATTTACGTCGTTGGCGTTAAGTACGTAACACCGGGTCGAGACACAGGCACCTTAGGTATCTCTGTTTTGTTTATTTCAGTTTGCAGAGTGAAAACACTAATGGTATATGCGAAAAATATATTTTGTCAATTTTACACTGGATATTTTACATGTCGATTTTTCATTACGATTAAATGAGTTGAGTACTTATACTTTTCATTGAAATATTTCTCATTGCAGGGTGATTCTGGCGGTCCGCTTCTGTGCAGAGATCCCGACGACTCCGACCGTTGGTACGTGGGCGGGATCGTCTCGTGGGGCATCAAGTGCGCGCACCCGCGGCTCCCGGGAGTGTACGCCTACGTACCCAAATACATCCCCTGGATCGAGCAGCAGATCGAGATGTACAACGACGACGACGCCAAGTCTGAATCTGATCTCTGAGACATAAGGAACATCTACCATAGGGTAGATTCCGGACATCGACCCTCTGGAAATGACATCGATTAGAGCAAGCGTCATTGTTCCATCGTAACTGCTGCGAGACAACAGATAGCCGTTTTACCTTGAAACATAAAAATGATCAAATAATGTATTTTATTATCTTATATAGGATTGCTTCCAGAATATCATAATGAACGCAAATATTGATAGTTAGGATGGTGCAATGCGACAATAAAATTTGACGTTTTATAAAACTTATTATATTGGAGAGTACTGTCAACTCGCGCCTTTTGGGTTGTCCGTGCTATATATCGAGGATTTTACATACAGCGTTTTGAATTTTAATTCAAAATGTTACTTTTGTATTTTAAAATTGACAATAAATACTATTAATATTGACAATAAATGTACTACAATTGACAATAATTAAGAAGAAAATTGTGACGATAAATGTACTGCGATTGACAATAATTAAAGAGAAAACTTTGACAATAAATAAATGTCAAACGACATTTATATATTCTAGGACATAGGTATTTTCGCAAGTTGGTTATTTATTATGGACTAGAGACGGAATATTGGAGTCGATAAAGTGAAGATGGCTAAATATTTCTACAATTTCACTCGTTCATCGCGTGAAATTAATAATTACTAGACGCTGTGATACTACGATTACCCCTACGATCCTTACGGCCCTTCATTATCTATTAATGAGCAGATGTATAAAAAAGTTTACCCGTGACGTATCAAGGTTCATGTTTTTAAAACTGAGCGTTAATTTCGTCTCTCGACACTTTTTCTCCGGATATCTAGAAGTATGATATTAAAATTGTGTTAATAATACATATGATATGTATACACAGGTACGTTCAAAATTTTAGGGCTTATACATAAGTGAGTAGGGTCTGAAGCTTTAGCCTAACTTTTAGGAGGTTTTTATATGAAAAATCTTTTTTCTTTTTCTTCTTCGCTGTTGTACCTGTAGCCAAAGTAGCCCCAGTGTATCCTTTGCTGTTTGGTGTTAGTAGGACTAGATGAAAGTGCTTTTATAGAAGGTATTCAATATATGTGTGCAACAGTCTCAATGTTGTACATCTGTTTCCACTATAAGGAGATTTTGTAACCTTTAGAATTAAGTTGTGTGTTCGAATGTAATTCTTCCCGATACAATAATATCTGATACTTAACAACAAAGTACGAGCAACTACATTACATATACCTACCTACTTTTGATAGTTTTTAAAGATTATAAAGTAAAAGTTATACATCAATACCGCTGACTTTTGCTTTGAATATTCCTGTAGGTAAAATTAAAAAATTATAGAATCGACAACAAAACACATTTGTGGATAATTAGTAAAATAGCTTTAATAGCATGTAAGACACTTCGTGTGTTTTTAGTCACTTTAAATATAGTTAGTTATAGAGTCTATCTGTGTAGAATTTTATATATCTGTTTAGAGGACAAAGAAAATAATAAGGAAAACTTAGATATTATATATTTTCGCTCTTGTAAAGTTTCTGGAGTATGGAACTATTTTAATACTTAAAGTATTAGGCACCTGCATTACAATTATATTGTTAATAGTTTTAATCAAATTATATTCATTTCGGTACTAAATATTATGTTCTTATATTCAAAATGAAGACAAGAATGTAACTTTTGTATTGAAAAAAGAAATGCTTGTGCATACAAATTAATCGCATTTGGGAAAAGCTAGTCACTCTTTATCAGTGAACTGTTGACGTTATATTTTGTCTCCCTACAGACTATACCTGTGTAAAAATCTGTGCTCAATGTTATTGTAATAGTTAACTATTATAAAATAGAGTGTATTTCATAGAGATATGTATATCGACGTAATGACGACGACGTGGTTTCTACTGGTTTCAAAGAAGATCGTTTAGTTGTTCTAACGCTGGTTGTTCGTTTGTATTCGGTGTTTATAATGATGCATTTGCTACCGCTTTAATATTTTAACTATAACGAATGTGTTTCAATGAAGCGACGTTTTAAAGGTGGAAACTGCGTTGTCGCATGCACAGTGAAGGTTGTCGACTTCTTATGAGTCCCTTTTCAATTCGAGCTTTTCTATTAGTGTTAAAGGTTGAAAATTTTTATCTAGCTGTAAAGTAAAAGAGTAATTTATACAATGAAAGGAACATTTTTAAAGAGAACATGATAAAAAACATAGACATAACATATTACTATATATTGTCTTTAGGTAACCACTATTGTTTGGTAGACGAAAAAAAAACTTTTTAGAAAAGTGTTTGACACTGTTGTGTGATCTCTGCGATGTTCTCTCCTGAGATGTAGTGACTGACGTTATAGATATCTAATATGAAAAGTTAAGATTCAAATGGCAGTAGACTGGAGACATTACTTATGATGCCGAATACGTAGATCGTAGTACATCGCGGTAAGAGCTTTCAATCTCTCATTAAGAAGAAATGCGATCTGTCTCCCGGTGTATACCTCTCTTTATACAAACTTGTATGCTTTATATTTAATTGAATATCGTTTGATTTATGAGGAATTACATTGTGAAGAATATGAAGTCACTTAACTTACAACTGGCCGGCGTAATGCGCCGTAAACTTTCTCATTGTGAGAGGCGAATAGTGGTCAATGAACGAATTAATTTCAAACTAGTCTTGCGAAGTTCAAATAAAACGGCACCTCTATATAATATGTAACTCGTTGTGTTCTATCAAGTCTATTGCCATTTTAAATATAAGTAGGTTAAGACTAGTTTAGGAGGTTTTGATTTTAATGATTTACTCGTGTAGATCTGCTTTAGTGTTCTGTCATTGTCAGTCCCTTCCTCTGCTCTTAATTTGTTATTTATAATTGAACCCCGCTAATTTTTAAAAAATATTGTCAGAAAAAGAATTTCAACTATGAAATGAAATTGTGGCAGTGAAGAACAAATAACTTCAGGGTACATTATTCTCGTTGTCGTGTTTATAATGACTGCTCGTAAGTCATTACGATTTAAATCGTAAGTAATTGTAATATGAACATCACAAAAATCATAGGATCGTAATACTGGCCATATTTTCGTTTTATTATAAGGTATAATAATAATTCCATCAGTTAAGGAACAATAGTAGCGTCACAAGATATGTGTGCAGTACATACCTAATTATACTTGGTAATTACAATTACACTTGGTAATTACAATTATACTTGGTAATTACAATTATACTTGGTAATTACAATTATGCTTGGTAATTACAATTACACTCCATACGTGTAGAAACGAGAAAGCCGAACCATGAAATGACGACTCCATTTTAGTCTATTTCCATGCGACAATCAAAATGGTGTACCTGATTTATGTTGTGGTCGTAAAACTGACAGAGGAGATCGTCTTCAACCGTACAGCTCCGTATTTCTACCGCTAAGCAGCAATGCTCCAATTGTTTATGGGCCATTTACAGACGTAGGTACCTACCGACTTCATCTTCAGGGGTAACAGTGCAATCGAGTAATTTCAAATATAAAATTATTAAAAAAATATATAAATCGATCATCGAATAAACGGAATTCTGTCAGTTTTACCGTAAACTTAATATTAAAATAATTTACAAATTTAGTAATGTTTCGCGTTTAGATGTCCCAACTTCCCGTGAGTGTATTAGTGACGCTTTATTCGGTCGGTAGTGATCGTTCGGTGTGTAAACACTACTTAGGACAATTTATAAATAACATGAGATGCATTGGTATTTGGCTTTATTCGGACATGTTACATGTTCAGCACTAAGTATATTATACATAACATGTAGTCGTACATGTAATTATAAATGTCGTATACAGTGTAGATATCGCTGTCGGTGTGTAGGTAGAAGCGAGTGCTCGGGCCCGCGCGGCCCGCAGTCGGCCCGTCTGACTCGCGCTCGGTGTTTCACTTGAGATTTATAAATGTAATGATACCTACGTGTTACTGTACTAGCGTCTATAAATATTTTGATATAAAATCTAAATACTATTTGATATGCGAGCGCTTTCATTTTCAGTCGGTGTGCGTTGAGAAGAAAACGTTAATTGTTCGGTATCTGTTAGTTTCTTTGGTGCGATACGACGGGTATGATTCCTACGAAGTTGTCATGCGTTCTATTCTATTCGTTTATAATGTTCAAACGCGGGTGAAAATATGTTAAGTAATTTTAAAATTAATAGAGAAGTTACAGTCTACCAAAACATCTGCCAAAAGAGAAAAATCCGGATCCCGCGGTGTCCTATTGTAGTACCCGGATCAAACTTACGTACAAATTAATTTATTTTTATCCAAATATATATTCTAAGTTTCTAATTGTATAACATTTCAGTTGTGTTGTAAGTAGTTGATGTCTAGATTATATTTTTTGTCGCATACGCGAGGCGCATATCATTGGTTTTGAATATACGGAACATTCATTTGATAAGTAGAGAGCTCTCGTACAGTTATTTGTGCGACGAAAATTGACAATACTTTGTATCGTGACGTATTTCTGACACTGGACAGATAAAAGCAACTGTCGCATTTTATCACGTCAAAATATGCTGTCACAGCTTCTGACATATCATGTCAAAATCGGCTATTTTACAGCACTAGTTTATCAGTGTTATTTATTAAGCGTATAGGCGTACTGGCCTCTAATTGGTGTTGATTGTTGTTATTGTATATCGCGTAGACATATCTGGTGACAATTGTGTCTTTATCTATTACCTAATTGTTCATCTCGGTGTAAACTTTTAATATGAGTGGTCAATTTTACTCAAGAACTCTTGAATGTTGAAAATATATCAATTATTTATTCATAGAAACGAAAGTATTTTAAGGACAAAATTACTAAAAAATATTCATATTTCATATACATTGTCGACGACGCTCGATTTCCGTAAATCAAATCCTGTAACGGAGACAATAATGTTGCCAATGGGAAAAATTACGACAATATAATGATCCTTAGTGTAATTAGATATTCTAGAAGTGGTTTTGATATAAAAGTATTTCAAGTAGATACGTTATTACGAAAGACAATAAATCTTTAGATCAGATTTTACAGCTGCGAAATAGCTTAAGTAGCGAGATCACGCGCCGCGTGAACACCTACATACTAAACGTCTATTATTTATATATTTACCAAAAGAAAATATCTAGATATTATAAAATAATATATGTACTAGATATACTGTATCTAAAACCGGTACAGCTACTGCAAGTATGCCTCTAATCTAGTTTAGCTCGATGCGAGGATATGGAATGTGTAATAGGTACGGTCCGCGTTGACACGCGGGCTGAACCAACATAGACAATAATAAATGAACGTCGGTACTAAGTATAACGGCATAAACAATTTAAATTTTGTACCAAAGACCTACGTATTACACATTCCACAAAAATAATTCCCTTGCACAAGTAGAGATGTAATAGACACGCACAAAGTAATCTCTTAAACGGTCAGATATTTTCCATTCGCATGTACCTAATATACGAATAGTTGATATATTAATTATTTGTGAAATATTTATATGGATGTTAAACGTTGTAGATTTCGTGTTGCTTTGTCTCCTTGTAGATTTTTACATACGCGAACCCTTAAATGTGCATTATTGAAATATTATCTAATATGAACTTTTCTTCGAGTGTTTATTACGAGTTTATTTATAAAAATAATTTATAACCCCAAAAATATGACTTAATTTTATAATTCATAGGTATTCAGATTGTCCCCACATCCGACTGCCCATGTCCGTGTAATATAATTACGCAACTATTGTTAAATTATTTATTTATAACAATTAGTCACTATGTCTGTACTGCGACAGGCATAAAACGTGGGATTCTACATTTTCTTTCTAATAATTCTACAGGTAACTCGTAATGTGGGAGCAGTCTGTAACTAATTAACGTTAAAAAAATATTTTTACATTGCAGTGATATGTTTCTATTATGTCTCACGTTAAACAGCTTTATTTATGTAAATAGCAATAAGTGGTAAAAAATATTCGCTTTCATGTTCTAGATTTTTCTAGAACTCCTTATAAATTGTGAAACAGAAGAACAAACAAGGAAACATTATTTTTCCGTACGTACTCTGTCGCTCGTCCGTCACACCACTCGTTGGTCATCTCGATGTGGATACGGTAGCGGACGTTCTCGATAACTCGATTGGTAACCATTTTTAGAAATATTTTGATGTTAGTTTCCACGGGAGCGGTGCGGTCGTCGCTTAATAGTTTTAATTGTGTAGTTTAATTTGTTCCTGAAGCTTAAAATAAAAAATACAATACATGTGCGAGTTTCATTCTAAACGGAAACTTCTTGTATCGTTTGGCACCTGAAACGTGTATACCTCGTAATCGATCAAAATTAGATCGTCCACCTCACCTTTACAAACCGTCCCAGGGAAAGCCGCGGCCCACCAGGTTTTAAAAAATAACTTAGTAAAAGAATGAATAAAACGACCGGCGGTAAGTCTCATATACATTTTACTAATGGATACAATATAGTCACATAATCAACAGTAGGTATAAATAACTAGGCGCTAACCACTAACTGGCCATGATCGTGGTTAGAATCTCATTATGAAGTATACTCGACACACTGTAACAATGAACGGGTCGAGGCACACGGACCCGGCCGCGGCGAGCCGGCCGGCGACGGTCGCGATTCCTTAAAACTGGTATTGTCACCGCACATTGGTTCTTAATGCATCCCGACGAGGGTTACGCATTCGTTATAGCGTCGACTGAAACTAATACACGTTGGAATATCTTTCTTCGACTTCGCGCTTCAAAGAAAATAATAATACTATCGTTGTCTTCGAAGTTCGAACGTCGAAATATTTTGTATATTAAATAACTACGCACAAAAAGTAATTACAATCAATGTTACGATACGAGACAATGCAGTAATATAAATGTACTCGTAGTTAAAGCTAGCGATATATCTTTACCTCGACCCCATATTTATTAATATTTTTTTATCGTAAACGACTCGGGTTTAAAGATATCGTTGAGCTCAATAGAGGACAACTGCAGAGGTGGGCGCACACCGGAGACCGTAGAGATGATGCTCGTTATTTGCACGTAGTTACGATCTAAAAATTGTACTTGCTAGTAAAATCTCACTTACATTTTCATTTAATTAAACACGAAGGCACGACGACTACGAATGAGTCAACTAGAACTGCAGTAATGGCGATCCTATAGTCAAATATGTACGTTTCACAGGACTGCAGATCTCGTCCCCGTTGCGTGTCGCAGTGAAAAAATGTCCTGAAGTATAACAGGAAAGCGATGCCCTTTTATCTACACCACGCCCGTAAGTGAGACCGAACGCTAACAAAAATGATCGCAGAACTATGCGCTACATTACTTAATCGGTATTCACGTTTGTAGCAAGTCGAGCTTAAATATAAGTAGAACGTGAAACTCCCAAGACAATATCCTTACATCGTCACGTACGGGGCAGCGCTCGCTACTTATATATTAGGTACACAATATGTCTCCCCCTGAGGTTACGTTCTACGATTCAAATAAAACTATAAAGTTATCGACAGAGACGACGAATCGGCGACATGTAAATACACCTGCTAATACGAGTATCTACGAGTAATCGATGTAACAGTGACACGCGCTCGTCGCGTTCGCCGCCCACCCGCGTGTCGCCGTAAGTGGTGAGATTCGAGAGTACGAGTGCTGAGATATATATATGTACAAATGAAAGTTCCGAGACTGCACCGCTTAGCTCTTATCGCAACGTATTACGGTCCATTTTGTTCTTTCGCCAGTCGAACAGAAATATATTAAACACAACAGCAAATACGCACATTCTAGTTCAGTCTTGAGTATTTTCTCTAAATTGACTAATTGGTCGGCCCTTCGTTCCGCTGGTGACGAACGCAATATCCACTAATGTATTCAGCTACACGCTGCTTTATCGTACTACGGTTGTGTGTGATGAAAACCGATCCAAATGACACGCGCCACAGATTACACAAATCCATAGACACAATGGCGCTTTTGAACCGTCAAAGTAACGAATAAAACCGATCCCTATTAGTAAAGCAGGAATTTATTTTTAGTTTTTTCGGCGACATATTCAAAATGCCCCTTCGAGATATCTAAATCACTTTGAAATCAACGCTTCCAAGTCAATTTGGACCGATCGATGGCGCGCTAAAATGCAGAAATCTACAAACCGTCAGCTAAAATGAATTTAAAGACATTTAAAGTTTCCTTCAGTATTGCTAGCTAGAAAAGTTTCAAAATTTGATCAAAAAACTATTGCCATCGCAAAAAATACTATTATTTTAATCACATTATTAACTACGTCGGATAGAAGCCGTTTAGATTATTACCGTTTTTATTATATAAGTACGTTCTGAGAAAAAATGCTACCACATATAGAAGAATATAAAGACGCCGTTATGTCGAGCTAGATACGCTACGGAAGGTCCTATTGAGATTTCAGACGGAACGGGGCCCCGAAGTCGAGTGCTACGGTCCGCGAGTTGGATACATTTCCTACATTGAACACTTTGAGACGGAGTACTTCTTGTGCACGGATCATCAAAAACAACAACTAGTCCTAAACGACACTGAAACGTATTGAACGCTAGTAGACCCATTCGAGGTCCGCGACGGACGCCAGGGTGACGGCGGCCGCTTCTGAGCGTTCACTACTCCTTTACTACCGTTTACACTGAAAATAATTTCGTATGGTTTCTTGGCGACGACGGCCCCATAATAGACATTCGTGACATAATTAAAACCAAGCAGATTTTATTATTTTGAATGCCTTTAACGTTCTTCCGTTCAGTGTAAGCGATACTCCGTAACAAACCGTGCAGACCCACAAACGTTGACGTTACCAGACACACACGACACTCTAAGAGATATCCAATATTCGAAGAACATTTAAAACTAAAGCCTCGAGACTGCATCGACCTGTATAGTGAAACCTCTTAAACTGTAATCAGTAATATATTATGATTAACGTTACTAATACGTATGGAGCCCGGCTCGCGTCCGTAGCGTTTCGGTGTCGTGTCGTATCCGTGTCGCACGAGTCGCGTCTCTACATCGGAAGGCAGTACGACGTGGCGATACGGTTTGTAACCTCCACCGATATGTTACGCTGAAGGTAGAATTTTGTGTTACGTTTATGGAGTTATAGACGAGGCGATCGTCCATAGTTAGATTGCAAAGGTGACACCGCACCAAAACGCCGCAGACGCGAAGCCGGCGTCGAATGTCTGTAATCACACTTGTCCGGTCACAGGCCACACCTACACTATAAACATTTCAAACGTTCAATAACAGCTCGGCGCAACGCTAAATATAATTATTATATTGAGATTTAAGTACATTACACGTCTACGTTAGCCCCTTTAGGATTCAAAGTAGTCGGCCGTATACGGCCGCCGTGTTCCGCGACCGACAGTGAGCACAGACATTCGATACGTGTACACGTGTAAATAGAGGTGTCAGCGCACACGACTACATCTATAAACACTGTTAAATATAATGTCTAGTATAACACGAGGTGACGTCGGCCGCTAAGGATCGGTGGTCACGTGAAAAGTATTCATTCTTTAGCGTTTAAAGGTCGAACGTTCGGTACGGGTCTCCTCTCGCGCTAGGAAGGCCACGTGCGCATTGGTAGACTTCACACACCTTAGAAAATATTACGAGGAATTCTAAAGCTCGCAGTTGCCGTTCCCGTTCTAGCGAGTGATTTTTAATTTATAAACTACACATAGCCTCGACTAGCGAAAAGTGCGTGCCACGATTTGAACTCGGAGCCCGGGATGGGAGACTGAAGTCAAAATCGATCAATCGCTGCAGTACACAGGTCTCCTTGGAACAGTGCTATTCCAGTATTCGGGCCCGTCTCCCTCCGATCATCGAATCTCCCGGCCGAAGGGCGACCCGCATACCCTTCAATACTAGCAATTTACAGCCGGAGGTTCACAGGACGCTAACTCCAGCCGTTGGAAACTGAATTCGTATCTAAAATAATTCGAAAACCCGAGCGCGCCGCCCCGCCCCACCGATCTTTAACACGACGCCACAAGAGCCATTTTCCATCGGGCAGATTGAATAGAATATGAACGATATCATCAACAAACGAATATAAGTAATAATATGATACTAATAATATATATGAAAAATTCAATCTTTTTTGTTAACACAATGGTTTTTTATATATGTATAATATAGAATAATAATTCACTTAAATTTAATGATATGACGCAAGCGCAAAGTTATTATGCTACAATTTTCATCAAAAATTATTATTATTATTTACTTAAAACATTTCATACGACAATAGCCTCTATTAATACGGTAACCGATGGGAGCCGCCATGTCCGTAGCCACTACACTCTACAATACAAATATAAGTGCACTTTTAAAAACAATTGACCTAACGTGAAATCATCGAACGTTGATTAAAAAAAAACTATTTTTAAAACGCTACGATTTCCGAGTATATTCAGATAATGGCGCCATGCCCGAGAATAGGTATCCCTTTCAAACCTTACCAAAGGTAACATCTTAATATCTCATTTAATTTTCCTTTTAAATTGCGTGTTAAAAACTCGTTAGAGTATTATGAATTACGATGGCTTCACTTTACGTAGCTATATAATTGACTATTTTATAATTGATTTTTTGAAAATTGACGAACGGTTTCGATGCGACGCAAACTTTTTTGTAGCCGGAAACATACTCCTTAATGGAATACGAATGAATAAAACCTTAATATTAAAATATACGTTTGACGCGCTCGCGAGCCTGTAAATAGCGGCAAAAGTATTTATTATAGAAATATACGTTTAAAACTTTTTCATCAGACGAATAAATATTTCCTAAAACAATAAAAAAATATCCCGGGCTTTCAGAGCCACGAATATGAAAATTTGATAATTACCTACAACGAAATTAACAGCAAAATTGTGAATTCGTTTTTGTTTAAAAATACCTACAATACGAGAAAAGCTACAGCCGCCAGCCGCTTTCCAAACTCGTCGATGACACGGCGACTCCCATGGATCAATTTCACAAAAATACTAAATCTAAGTAAATCCATGAACTCTTCGTAAACTATGCAACAAACGCTACTGATAGATTAAAATCGTTGCTATTAAGTAAAAATATTCACGCGGCGTCCGTAATCCGGCAATGTTGATAGCAAAATATTGTCACGGTATATACAAGCCTTATTTTTTAAGTGTGCGGAAACTAGACCGGTTATACTATTTATCGTTTACCGATGTACTAGTTAATACTGTTACGCCGGCCTCGAGCGCGGGACGCATCCGGGTTCACGAGAAATAATTTTATATAAAAATATAATATGGTGACAGTATTTGGCTGGAAAATTGCAGATCGTTATCGAATCACCGCGTGAGCGATGCGTCAAATACAAATCTTTGGTTATTTCGGTCAGCTAATTGTTAATCGTTCGTTAACATTCGAAGGAATGCCCCGCGGAGAGCGGTTCGAGAACGGCGTGGATCGTGCGGCGCAATAGCGTGCCCATCGTTCCGTCCAGGATCGGATCTTATTGTAGCGTCTTCATCGTAAGTACATAGTTTGAGACATCACTACGAACGCAACGCTAACGGCGCGCCGAACGAACCCACGCTGTCATTTAATATTAACGAATAGTAACGTCGAGCTAGCTGCCGCCCGGCGTGGATCGTTTAAGATGCAACTGTTAAATACGTGTGCATGGGGGGGAGGGGGGGGTGGTTAACGGTCCAATTGTTCTACAAAAAATTATGATTGTGTAATATTGTAAGATGGAAGTGGACGGTCCCGTCCATATATCGAATTTAGAATGATGTAGCTCATGGATCGAAGTGGGAACGATTGCATCTTAAACGAGCTTTGGTTAGAGAACGCCTTCCTAACTAGTCATCAGTAACGCACAGTGAGACGTTCAAGTCAGTAGACAGCACAAGCCTCATGTCACATGTTGTTGTGACGCTCACAATTTTGCATCGGTGACGAAACCGAATGTATGTGAAATGATTTGCTCAAATTACAATTGCGGTCTACAAGAGTATCAAATTATACTTTCTTTTTAAAATGTTACAATGTATTCGTTTATTGATATGTTAAATGAAATATAACAAATAATCGTTAGTAATCATGTTGTGTGTTTACATTTTACGTAAAACACGAGCGATTATCATACCAGACGAGGACAATTTCTGACATTATAATAAATATAATTAAAATTAAGTATAAAAAAAATCGTAGTAATATATAAATGCACAATGTTTATATCAAGAAGAAAACCTTAAGTATCTATCGCTAAGATTAGATGGTTAAAAATGAGTTTACGTCAAGAAGTAATATTCGAACGCAATATCCAGTCTCGACCACAATAATACTGAGTGTGGTAAATACACTTAAACGCGCAAGCCGTCGGCGCCCGTGCGCCGCTCGCCTACGACCCTCAGTAACGTACCGATACAAATGTATTATTTAAAAAGGCGAGATTCGAGAAATATCTAAGCGAAAGGAAGACAGATTCACTCCTAACGTCGACTCCGTCGCGACGGGCGCGAGGCTCGTGCCGCGAACGACACCGACGCTCGCGGCCTCGACGATGAGCTTCTCGATACGCGGCGAGAGACGACGTGGGATATCTCAATAATAGCCAAGTCTTAATATTCGCTGTTCCGTTTTACCGATCGCATCGCACAGGCCGGCCGTCCTAGACGGAACCGTTCGTTTAATATGTACACGTGATCGTCATTTACGCTCTGCAGCTCCACCGAGCGGCCCGCCCGCGCCCGCGAGCCGGGGCGCGCCTCGCGACCTCCGGCGCGCGCAACTATTTATGTAACCTTAAACGATCATTTAGAATATACTTCGTTACGCCACGCTTATCGACTACGTACAATAAAAAACCGACTTCTTAACTTTTACGCACATCTAGAGATTACAAATATACGGGAGTGAAAAAAAAATCGATATAACATTGAGATTGCACGTAACCGGCGCAAGCGATTCGGGTTTTATTTGAATTTAATTCGATCGTCCAATTATCGCTTCCTTTAAATATGTCATTATTGTGAAGTTCATTGGATCGACGCAGCTTTCTCTAGTTTAACAAGTAGTTCAATGCAAATTAGCCTTTCATTACAAGCGGTACGGTCGCAATTTGGTCGTTTCATTTATAAGTGCGAACGCAAGAATACGTCGGAGTCGCCCCGACCGCACGACGAGATTTAATCCTTATTGAGTTATATTTAAGATTCAAACTGGTGTCGGCTACTCGATCGATGTGACTCCGTAGCGCTCGCTAGGTTCGAAGTGTTCAAATGTAGTGCGATGAGAGATCGTTGCATCGGTCGGCTTTTGGATAAATTCAAATTGAAACAAAACTAAAATAAGTTTAGTACGAGCTAATGACGTTTTAGACCAAATCGTTTCAAACCTCGTTGCTTCGTTTACGTTAGAGTGTAAAAGTGCCAACGTCCGAGTGGCCCGCGACGGAGGCCGGCTCTAGGTGGAGTGGTGGATGGAGGCGAGGAAGGCGGGGTCCACGGACGCCACCTTCGCCGTGAGGAACGCGTGCATGCAGAACAGCAGGCTCTGCAGGATCTGACACTCCAGCTCCTGGGAATAGAGAAGAGACGGTACGTAACACAGCACAATTCTAAAGTAACAGAGATTAGGATGAAAAAAAATCATATAAAATAAATAGTAACATTTGAATTAAGAATACAAAATAAACAACGGTACTGCAACGACAGTCGTAGATGGCGCCACTCTACTGGCACGTTTCCTTCGCGGTTACAATACTGGAGCACGTACAGGCATTGAATATTATATTCATTTATTTATTAAATGTATCCGCTGGCGTTCCAAGAGGGTCAGATATTGTAGCCGGAGTCAGTCCGTCGATCGATCACGCACGAGAAGAATGGAGTTGCAACTTTATAGTATGTATGCTATAAAATTTAAATAACGTTAAACGATCGATAATGGACGTTGCAAAGTTTACCTTGGTTTCGATAACTTTAGTCTCCGTGTCTTGGAAATGTAGCTTCAACTTAGATTTGCCGTCGTCGCTCGAGCCGCGCAGCTGCGAGAACCGGTAGGCCCAGAGCGGCGGCGCGGGCGGCGCGGCGTCGCTGAGCGAGAAGCCGGCCGCCCAGTCCAGCGTGAGGCCGGCCGCGCGCCCGCCGTGCACCACCGTGAACGTCTTCTTCTGCAACACGCAACCGACAATGCTCACTGGCCGGCCTCGGGCTCCGAGCGAACGATAAAAGCGTACGTCGAGAAGAATGAGAAGCAGACTTCCACGCGAGTACGAGAAGGAGAGCTACCCCGAGGCGCACGACGGAGTTGACGATGTTGGCGGTCCACGCGGCCTCCACGCGCAGCAGCTCCTGGCGCGTCTCGGCGCTGAAGTAGCGCGGGCCGCCGCCGCCGGGCCCCGCGCCGCCCGCGCCGCCCGGGCCCGCGCCGCTGCTCTGCACCAGGAAGCAGTGCTGGCGCCAGTCCACGGTCTCGCTCTCCTTCACGGTGCGGAACATGGTCTGGTACACCTTCAGCGTCTCCGGGCACTTGGCCAGCTCCGACGGGTTCATCTGCGACACGACACGATCACGTCACGTCCTCGACCGCCGACAGTGCGGTCGCAATAAACATCTGCAAGATAACTGTCGGGGTGTAGTAAGAGAGACAAGGCGAGCGCGCGACGCACCGGCGGCACATCGAACAGCATGACGTCCGTGCCCTTGAGCACGAGGAACTTGGGCCGGTAGGTCTGCCAGGGCTGCGCCGCCGACACCACGCCCTCGTGCACCCAGCCCATGTACTCGATGCGCTCGCCGCCCGCCAGGTGACGGTTGAGCAGCTTCATCTGGAACAGGGCACCCGCACTAGCTCACGCGGCCGCGTATGGGGGGGGGGGTGGAGCGCGGGGTCTAAAGCGTCCGTTAGAAATGAACGCAGCGACTGCAGATCGAAGGCTCACCTGCAGGTTGGTGAGGCCCACGATGTTGTCGGATATGCTCTTGAGCCAGTGCGACAGCGCGGCGGGGTCCTCGGCGTGCACGACGCCGGTGGTCATGTGCGGGCGCGCGCCGCGGACCTGCGGCGAACGAAACGATATCACAGGCCTCGTGCTCGGCCCGTTACGGAACCCGACCGCTAAGATGAAAGACATCTGTATGATGGTCATTAGTTTGTGTCCGGACGTACTAGACATTACATATCCATATCATAAATATAAAATCGTATACACGTCGCGAACGGAACTCGCGACCGCTAATACTGCGGCGCGTCGCTGAGCGCCGCGGCCGCGAGCCGGTCGCAGCGAGTCGTGTTCTCACCTCGAAAGCCCCCGGCCTCAATTTATCCGTCCCCAGCACGTATCGCGTCACGTAGCCCATCATGAGCGGAACTGGAAACAGAACACTAAGTTAATTGCAGTTCGAGTGAGAACGAGGCGAGCATCGGTTGCAATTTCACGATCGTGCCGACGACGACCCTGAACGCAGGTGGACGGCCGTCTGAAATACCGACGGGTGCGAGCTGGACTGAAAACCGGCGCTGTACTAATCTACGAACCTGATACCACATCGACCCACTCCTTGCCGCCTTCGGGCAGACGGTCGGAAGCCACGGAGGAAGGCCTGGACCCTCTCGTGGAGCCGGCCGCGCTGCCCGGTCTGCTGCTCTCGTCATCGCCCCAGGCACTCTGATGACGGTGAGAACCTTTTATTAACTTAATGTTTGGAGAAAGCGATCGTAAGAACAATGCGGATACACATTTTGTGTTTTTCAGATGGATACGGATCACGCGCGGCGCTGCCTTTGAGGGCTAATTGCAAGCTGAATTAATTTATTAGCGATTTAAAAAGAATTGTGCAGAGTGTGAAATGCTGATGACAGCAAATTTAAAGTTGTACCGTGAATCACAGATTAGTAACGGGGCTTACATCTGTCGAGTGTTCTGTGCCAACGTAGAGAGCGAGAGGGCGAGATAGAGAGAAGGAGAGAGGAAGACAGCTATTACTACAAATTAAATAATAACACACCTGCCAGCCGCCATTGGTTTCAACGGATCTTTCCGAGTTGCAGTTGGCGTCCACTTTGTTGTGGAGCGACGGGTGCTCGTCTCCCGTACTGCTGTCCGTGTCGGAGGCTCCGTCCGCTGCGATCAGTACAAACTAATTCAATGACCAAATATGGAGTCGTAAAATTCTTCGAAACCGGCGCGACGAACTCGTCGAACGAAGTCGGCAATAATAGAGATAGTCGGTAGGTAAGTCGGTTCTCCACCGGACCTAACGCGACGTTACAATAATGATAAAAAGTCTGCTCGTAGCAGGCGCTCGGTCCCGGTCGTAGGTCGATGCGGCGCTTACTATTCTTCTGCAAGAACGGCGTCGCCGCCCGGTAGTGCTTGACGGTGAGCACGACGATGTCGCCCGCGTTGCGCAGGATGTTGACCGCGTCGTCGTGCTTGCACGCGGTTATGTACTCGCCGTTCACTGCGAACAGTACGGGGCACATTATGTGCGTTGACTACTGTTAGGAACACTCGGCGGGACACCGATACGGCCCGCAGGCGAAGATGTGTGCGGCGCTCGATGGTCGTCACTCTCGGTTAGCAGTCAAATCTACGTGCGTTTCTAAGGTTAATTGGAAATTTATCGCGAGGAAACCTCGGATCTATGCGTAGTGTTGAAGGCGTGTAAAGTTTGTTAGGACCAAATTAGCCCAGGACCAGCGTGGTAGAGTACGGCCTGAGATATGTCATTGTGATATGTGATTGTTAAAATAAAAATCTTAAAAGTATTCTTGTATTATATTGTGATGTTATTAAAAATAACAAGATTGGACCTCGTCATATTTGTTTACTTTTTAGTGCAAATTAATTTGTTTTAGAATAGTTTTCCATTTGAAGTCGGTTTTCATGTTTTTGTTAAAAGTTTTGTTTATCCTCTCATTTATACAATAGAAAAAAATTTGCTAGGCCATCTTTTGAAAAGCAGTAACGCATAGTATGTACGTAAACAATGAACGTTTTGTTTGACTTAATGTATTACTAGAACTCATATGTTACATTTAAATTTCAGCTTTCTACATTCGTTCATATAAACGTGACCAATGACCAATGACCATTCCTATGACCAATGACCATTCCTTAGAGCGTGCAATACGCTTAAAAAGGAGTATAAAGGTTTTTCTTCCCGTATTAATATATATGTAGATATATAATACCTACCGCATTGAACGACGTAGGCAGCTGCGCCGAGTCGAATTAATTACACATCTAAAAATAACGAACCGTATGCATAAGAGCGTGGTTCAAGGCCGCGCAGCTCGTTCATTACGTCGAGAGGTTCGCCGTGCTCAGAGTCAGAGCGGGCCGGTCGCGTCCGCTATCGGGACTATTGAATTATTACGATTTCTAGTCGGTGGTTCAGACTGCGCGATAATCAGCCGGCTGTGAGGCTGCAATAGTAAAACCTCGTCGGAGCTCTTAAACGCGATTTAAAAATATAGGTCGCCGTATCTCCGCCTACCCGCAATGGCGCAACACGGTGGAGTATGGGAGTATGCTCCGGGCTCCTGCAGTAGCGAGGTACACCCGTGACGTTGCAGCCGTGAATTAGACAATATGATACGAATAAAAGATTAGTGATGACGTACATAATACAAACGAAATACGGTTACATATTTTTCATACTTAAAAAATAACTAGAGGTATGTTGAAGATAAAATGTATTTCGGTGAACTCGACGATATAATTTGTAAATAAAAAAATGAAACCTCTCTGAAAACCATAGAAACTGAAATACGAACAATGCTAACGATCGAATGGCGCGGACCCCCGCGCCATTGTCGCCAGTTCCACACTTGAATCACGTGTCAAAAATGTATTAACGATACTTTTTCAAGATAACAAAACAAGCAGCAGCTCGTGAATCTAATCTGGAACTGGCGTACATACCGACATATAGCACGCGGGTTTTCAGTTTTCGCGTGACATTTTATAATTAAATGTGTTTTTTACCGCATCTTTGTTTTGTTTTGTTTTGAAAAACGACTAAAAGAAGTAAATAGTAGACTTATTTGTCAGTTAGACCCGTGGCAGGATCGGGAAGATTCGATATGACATCTCCTAACGAAGGGCGTGGAATATTGGTGGGCGGGCCAGAGGTAAAAGCGATAAGTACAGCCTTTGCTGGGGCTGGCTGTAACCTTTTCACGTCCGCTTCACCGAGCGTCTTTAATGCGGAGATACGGAGATGCGCCAACCGTGTGACCGATGTTTTTAAACCGATTCTGTCTACTATCTCATTCCGATACCTACAAACTATATAATAAGAAATACCGAATGTAATCTGATAACGGATAAATTTAAAACAATTTTTGCTTTGTGTGAAAATTACGTATAACAAAATATAAACACTTATTGTTTAACGAGACGCTGAAAATATCCACGAACATTAATAAGTTTTATAACAATATATGAACAATATCGTAGATTATATCATCGTTGGAACATATGAAAGAGCATTCATCAGCCGGCCCGCCGTGCCCCAGAAAGAAACGCCGTAATTACGACGCTCGCCACTACGCATTATAAATATTTCTTGTTGTTTCAATGAAATGTATAATCGAAGGTATATTGAGTGAAATTAATTTTTATATATTGCTAGGAGTTCGGTATATGTATATGACATTTTTGCATTATCATAAGCAATTTTCTACTATAGGGCTAGGTCTGTGGAATAACAACGCGTCACTTTTCAGTAGGTACACTCTTTATATTTCGATTGTGTCTTCGCCCGAATCTCCACCAAAATTACCCCACCGCCCTCTTGTGTTCCCTCTCTTTTTCATCGACTTTTCTTATTCCCGCCAATACGTCATAAAATACGATTGTCACATTTCTGGCGCTAGAGGGCTCAGGTAAACTTCATTC
>DWDX01000757.1:0-23174 GCA_018245675.1 Agara michaeli | reverse complement strand
AATGTCAAAGAATGCTTTTAAGTACAAATTAATTAAATTAAACCTCATTTATTGTACCGTTCGTGTTTTTTCAATAACAGGAAAATTTATACACAGAAAATTTTTTAGAGAATATTTTCAAATTTAAGAAATTGATATAATTTAAGTACGGTCGATTTTCGACCACCAGGCGACCACTAGTATATATAATTGTGTATCATTTTAATATCATAATAGGTCATTGAATATAAATAGATATGATGACATCGTTGAAATGGACATTGCGGAGGCAGTAAAACGTGAAGGACGTCAGCAAAAAACTGCACAGAACTATTCCGTGCTGGAGGAGAAAAAGGTTCACCACGAAGATAATAGTACCAAATACCTTGACCAGCGTCATGGAGTCGAAGCTGTCGGTGGCCACGAGTGGCGTTAGCGACCAGTTCAGGGACTCCACCAGCGCCGCGGCGGTGTCTAGCCTGGCAAATTGACAGCGTATTTACATCAGAGAATGAAAGAAAGAAAAATTTGGGTACTTTACCGCATGTGGTTCGAAAGTGTAGTTACAAATATATCTGTGCTTTTAATTAATAGACAAATTAAAACGCAGTAATTATCCAGTATTATTTGCATGACTAATTCTTTATGTCTTTACTCGATTGATTCGTTAATGTTTTCAAACTGTTATTCAAATATGAATGTAGACGAAGCGAGTCAGGTGCGCCCTGCCTACCCCGTTAGGGACCTGGCGAGATGGTATGTTGTTGTTGTTGTTATTCAAATCTTATGAGCTGTGTTTGGATAGTTACTGAATTTTTCCAAACCTATCGATCAAAAGAGTTAAGTGTTACAGTAATATTAGGCTGAATACACACTTGTAACATCTCTCCACGTGGTCCCGCTATCGTGTCAATAACGTCTGGACTGCAAGCCACTATCCGGGCACGCTGGCGCAAGATGCGGTGGTGCGGTGCGGTGTCACAAATGTGGACGCGCCTTTATAGATAAGGGTATACGAACTGTTCAACGCTGTGTATGTAGTGGAGCGCGCGGAGCAGCTCGTCCGCGTACGAGTGCTCGTCGATCCGGTCGGCCACGGCGCTGCTGGCGGCCGCGCTCGCCGTGATGCCGGGTAGTACTGGCAGCGGGCTGTCTTTGTCACTGTGGATATTTAACAGTAACATATGTCTATGACATACACTCATATCTGTCTACTGTCATTTTGACCGCTGCGTCAATAAACAACAGTCTTGTGAACGGTTAGGTATTTCTGGCCACTCAAATGCAAATTCAAATTGTTTTATTAATTATAAGGTACGTACATACACTCAATGAAGGTCACGTTTTGGTCAGCTTAATTATTCCGTTCACTGTTCTGACCTCTGAAAATGTTGGTCTCATACCTTTGTAGAAAATAGATGTTTCTCAGTATGTAAAATACGTACACACGCTATAACTAACTGTGATAAGTATAGGACATGAATTCCAATATGTAGATAGAGGTGTTAAAATGTGAGTAATACTGGGGAAGTGTGTGTGTGCTTAGAGTGTGCGTCGTGTGTGCATACCGTGCGGCGGCGGCCCGCAGCGTGCGCGCGAGGTTGGCGGGCGCGGGGGGGAAGGGCGCGCGCACCAGCAGCGAACGCACGTGCCCGTACACGGCCGCCAGCCGCCGCCCGCGCCGCCACCACACCAGCGCCAACTGACAAACGCACACACACTGCTATTAACATAAGTAAATTGAAAGATAATACTAAATAACGACAAATGAATGCGTATCAAAAATCTGTTTTGACAAAAATGGACGAATGAAAAAACTACGACGCATTCATGGAGCACGCTTGAATGTTTTGGTATAATACAATAAAGAGTAATTTAACTAATTAATTTACCTGGTTGTAAGGTTGTCCGGAATGTGGCGACACGGCCAACGCGTGCCTGTAGAAGGTCTGAGCGAGTCGGAGCTGTTGACGGTATCTCGCCAGGTCTCCCAGGTGCACTAGGCAGTGTTGGCTTGCGTACCGTGCCGCTGCAGCGCCGCCTGACACCGAGCCCGTGGACGGGGTGCCGCCCGGACCGGCTTCCCAGCCCTCGACTGCGCCTAGGAATGATGCTCGACGCCTGGCATAAAGAGAATACATCGGATCATTATTTACTTTTAACTTTTATGTTGAATATACGGTTCGAAAAAAAAAACGAATTGAATAAGCTCTAAAGACAAAGACAAAGATGTTTATTTGTACAAATATGGGTACACACATATGAAGATGTTACAAGATTAGTAGGTCAAGCCATATTTTGTCTTTTACGGCGTACAAATTCAGGAAACGAAAGTAAAGCTTGCAAAATAATGGTGATAATTTTCTTAAGATGCAAGTTAGGCAGCAAAAGTGGATAATTGTTTTAGCCGCTTGTTAACTGCCCATTTCCATAAACTATTTGGTGGACTACCAAAGAGGGTCTAACCCTTTGCTTAAATCAGCGTCATTTCCACAAGCTGATGATTTCAGTTTTCCACTTGGTGACATCTTCAAACTAATTATCTATAGCTAATCAATTATCATTGGTTAGATTTTCATTAGTCTAGTTGTCTACTCACCTAAACGGCAGGTCTAATTTAAACGTGGTGCATATTTGATGCAACAGACAGAGGTAGAATCCTGTCGCAGCTTGAAGTACCCATGAGAGCATTGACTGAGCATCTGATCTCAGTGGACTCTGAGGACAAATTATTATTAACATTATTTTGCAAAAGTATGTAGGCTGTATACTGTATAATGTGTTTGGGGAAGAGTGTACGATGTCAATTAGTGAGAGAGTTTTGATATAGAAAAATGATAGGTGTACTGTTAGTCTATGCCACTCTCTAGTCCTTCAACATCTCCATACTTTGTCTTGAAAGAACGACAAGCAAACAAACAAACAAACACACTATTGTATCTATAATATTAGCATGGATTGTTGTTGAGTTTCAAGCAGGCAGCGACCCTAGTGGGTGCAGATAGGCAATAACTATAACAAACCTTTTTGTCTTTCGATATGGCTTGCAATGCTTCAATTTGTTGCTTGAAGCCAACATTCCACAGATCTTGTTCAACTTTTTTCTCCAAAGCATAGTCCAGATCCAGTATTAGTATTTTTTGATACACCTAAAAAGAGATATATCGTCATATGTAGATGAGAAAACATAAGTGTTATAGTCTAAACCGGTTCTATGGCCTAAATTAGTGGCGGAAGATTGTTGCAATTATTTAATGTACATACATTATCTTTGTACAAATATTTTTAATTTCACATTTAAGGACATGTCACAAAAGTAGTTATGCAATTTATAATAAGGAAAGTAAGTATCGAGTATTGAATCATACTAGTACAAGGTTTTAAGCAAAACATCATCATCCTCATCATCATACCATCACGCCAGGTCCCTAAACGGGGTAGGCAGAGAGCAGAGTATTATTAAGCAAAACAATATGTAACAAGTTGAATCATAGACAATAATTGTGTTTTTTTACGATCAATGATAGTGATACATAAAGGATACCTTTTGCAGTTCTTGTTGTGTGGTCCACAGGTTGCGGTCCTGTAGCATTGATGTTCCACTTTTAACCCTTAATATGTTCTGCTTCAAATCATCTGCTTCCCTACAACATTGAAGAACAATATACAACCTTATTCGTATTATTAGTGCCACTCTGTTTAGAACAATATTAATTTCATTACACACGTACGGAAACCTATACTGCAAGTGTGTTATTTAGCAACAGAAATAAGTGCAGACGTGAAACTTTTAACAAATATTGGTCAGATTGTTCTACTGCCTTCAAGAACATAAAAAAACGGTTGTAGAACAATTTTGTAAACATTTCGTTGAAATAAAGCTCAATTACAAAGACTAATTGTAACGTTAAGATAACCATGGAAGTAACCTGCTTATTTAATAACATGAAAACCATTTAATATCATTCAATTTTTCACATTGTACTTTAGAGCACAGGAAGAGGGAATCGTATGATTATAGGCTGTCTGAAGATCAGGTGAACACTGATGAAGTTTGCACTTTCAATCGCTGTGGTACCTAGTATTGATAATCCGGTCAAACACGCACACTTACGCAATGTAATAATTTTTTTTTAGAAAAGAATCTGTAAAGAAAAAATATCCTTACTAACCTTAACATCTGCACAGCGGCGTTTAGTACCATTTTGATAGAGGCTCAAAGCCTCAGTTTTTGTCATAGCATGAGGAAATAAACGAAAGTGCTAAAAACTAACTAAAAGAAGAAAATACCTAAAAACAATCGAGTTCCATGTAAAATCAAGTGTCATTGACGTCATTGTCAAATTTGCTTTTTCGACATTGATGTCGTGACGGCTCGGTTGTCATTCAAATCATTCTAGTTTTATTTCACACAGTGGCTTAGAAATATCCACCTATAAATGTTATAAGCTTTTTGAATCTTTTTATTTGCTGACTGTGTTTTTAATTGCTATATGAGCTTAGGGATTTAATGTGATTATAACAGGATACTGTAAGGCTACATTTAACGACATTTATAAACACTATCTTGTTTCTTAGACTGATTTGCTAGTACTATAAAAAGTAATCATGAATAAATAGACAAAATAAATAATTTATTAGTATAAATAATTGCATGTTGCTCAAAAAACATTATCAAAATTAAGTTTTCATTACAACATTTTCAAGGATGCATACCAGACTGTCAATGATAAGAATAATGTAACCTCCAGTGTAATAAAATGTTATTAGATCGTACATTTTATCATTAAATTACACTTTTTGTCTCGATTTTAGTTAAGAACCATTTTTTCACATATCGGTCAAACTATAACCTGTTCAGGCCATAGCGCACAGATTAATAATGCTATCAGTTCTGTCAATCAAACTATTGTAATGATCATCGTCAAAGTAAAGTATACATTGGATAGGATTATTTGGAGTTTGTTGATTTTTGTATTAAGTATTACTGGATTTTGTTTTAATACATCAGGAACATTGGCATTTATTGATTAAGTGTACAGTGTTGTGTTACCATTTGTCCCTATTTCTAAGTTAGTAGTGACCGATTGCAAAATACGACCGGGGAATAATGGGTGATGACAATAAGCACAAAATAGTAATATTATTTAGTATATATCACATTGTACCCATGATAATTGATTGGCTATAAAAAGTAAATTGTCTATTTTTTGTTTAGGTCGTTCGGGATGTGATAGAAGGCCACGAGGTTTGCCAAACTCGCGACGCGAGATGGTTGTGCTTGAATAACATCTACGATCACTTCCAGCGACCGAACTTCTACGATATCGGCGGCACATACCGAGACCAAGCGGCGGACTTCTGGTTTCTGTATAAAACTGAACAGGTCTCAAGACTGTATCTGTTGCATCTGTTTGTGTGCAACCGTCTCGAGGGCTCATTCAGCATTTCCTTGTGTAACGGTAACCAACTGAGCGTAGATGATCGCAACAACATTGTACGTCTCAATTCGACGTGCACCGTTTACAATGTTGACAATATACGAGAGTCGTTTCACAATCACTTGACAACTTACAGCTTCAGTGAACTCGACGTGGAATTAATGAAGAACAAGAAACTTCTAATCGCTATGAGCTTTAATAACACAATAGCTAAGGAGATGCAGCTACCCATAGACTTTATTAGGAGCCTTCACGACTTTGGCCAGCTTTTGACCGATCCGGTCGGTGCGGATTTTGTGATAGAATCGGCGGACGGAACCAAGTTCTATGTTCACAAATTACTTTTGGCCGCAAGGAGTGAGGTATTCAAAGCGATGCTCCGGGTGGACACGGCAGAGAGTATTAACAATGTTGTCCGTATAGTTGATACTGGGAAGGAAGACCTCAGTTGCGTTATTGAGTTTTTATACACTGGAACCATCAATGACGTGGATAATGCTAATTTATTTAACTTGCTCATGTTAGCGGACAGATATTTACTCAAAGGGTTAAAGGATTTGGCCCAACACGCCCTGGCCCAGCAGCTCTCCACCGACAATGCATTGGAAACACTCATCGCCGCCGACATGTACAACGCTTCCAAGTTGAAAACTGCTACATTTAAATTTATCAAGACAAATATTGTCTCTCTTGAAAATTCGATATTCCAAGAGATTCATAACATACAATTAGTGCGCGAGCTCTGTAAATATTTAGCTCTCAAATATTAATGAAGGCTCATCTGCCTGTATCTGTGATTATTTCATATACGTTTATCTTTAAGTGATATTCTAACAAAAGATTTTATAATAAATCATGGTCAGTATAATTTTTGTTATTTAATTTCTATGCACAGTCGAAGTTTCTTATGGAATATTGACTCAATCAATTGTCTACGGCGAAGTATGGAATTCTAAGTCTATTTCTTGATTGGTAATAAAAAGGCATACGTTAGTTGAACGGAACATAAATAAGTTTTATTATGATGAAAATGTTATTTTATAATAAAAAGAATATTAAACTAATTGTTTGATGAGCATCATCAAATTATTAACTAAGATAAAATGAAGTAACCATACAGTTAAAACCAGTAGGTAGTGAACCGGTAGGTAGTACAAGCACCACCCCGTGCAGTGGCACTCCGTGTGACAATCATTTTGGAATGTTACCGGTTGTCTTCATTTCTGCAGCAAACAAACAACCTATTTTTAATAGCTGTACCAAAATTGATGATGAACTGAACTTTCGTCTACTTAACTAGCATCAAATTTTGTATGCATAGCATTTGTTTACATTTGATACGAGAGCAACTGCTCTGTACTGGATTAAAAAGTGTCTGCTATTCACTGTACAATGATTTAGCGCACTGGCTAGCTGAACCTTAAATAGTAAAGCAAATAAAATGTAACCTTAATCATAATTTACACGTGAGTGTGCCATCAGAAACTAAAGTTTAGTTGTTACATTATAAACAAATCAAAATTTTTACATGGCTACAGACAGACAGCCAGCCAATGTTTTATTTAGGTAATGATCAAATTAGAAGTGTACGGTAACAAAAGACTTATAGTACAATTGATTAAATTTACAATTACATTTTATTTACTGGCAACATTTGACTACTTACATTCTAGACCTACAATTGAGTTCGACCACAAGTTTTATATACAATGGGTCCGAAGATGGATGGGTATGCGATCGGCGTGCAGGACGGGCAAGAAAAAAGGCCAATAGTTGTCATATTGTTTATTTATAATCACTGATACCGATACAATAACGAGGAGTCCAAGAACAAACGCGAAATATGTAATCACCTAAGCGCTATATTATTGGATATAAAAATAAAAACTTACATGACCCTAATATCTTAAAGTATTAAGTTTATAAATATACGAATATTATTGGCTAATTGGATCTTGAGCCAAAATTAGCTACGACAATCTTATGAGACATACTAACGGTGAATCCGAGTATGGTGTAACCTTAAACCGTGAAAATTGAGTTAAATAACATATAGTGACGCTCTCAAAATATCTGTGGGCCTCGCAGGGGTTTGGAATTTCGCTTTAGCTATTCACATCAAATCGTTAAGGCACGCAGCAATGCCGAGTTTCTTTTGTTAGGTCTAACATTAGGGCGACATGCGGGAAATTTAAGCAGTTTCAATTGTATAAAATGAGCTGGTGAAACAATTCAAAAGGCTGATTACATACATACAAACACACTTTCATTCGCTTCTTTCACCTCTTCGTTACCATTGAAGTTTGACCTCAAAATGTATTTCATAATTCTGTCATCATTCCTTCCACATCCTCAAACCATCGCAGTATCCCTTTTCTAATTCTACTTCATTTTATACCACATCATTATCAAACTACATCGGCTACACTCATACCAAACCCATCTTTGAACGCTCTCATTGCCACTGAACAAATTCTACTATCATTACATCGTTGCCATACCCAACATTCACAACCGTACATAATAAACTCAATGAACCATAAATAACATTTGCATTATTATTTAGCGCTGGAAATATTATGTCATAACAAAAATGCCCTCGAAACTTGTAACGTTAACGGTAAATCATTGTGCTTGTGACGTCATGTAACAGGTCCACAGATAAATAAAATGAGCGCAACATGGTAAAACAAAGTAACGTATTAGCGAATAAAATATAACTACCCTCCGACGCGCAGTATTCTAGCCAATTAAATTACATACTATGGAAGTGTACGGGGATGATTGGCGATGGAGAATCGAAAACAACAATGGATGAAATAAACTATCTGTCGAATTTATCTATATAAATATTGTTGAAATATTGAAGAAATCACAAATTTCATTTAGATTTCATGGTTTATATTACCACACTTACAGCCGCGTTGTTAATTGTGGAGTTATTAACGTTAATAATCAACGATTCCCAAATACACTGTAGCCCAAAGCAACATTCTGATGGCAACATTATTCATAGAGTTATTACTCTATGGCAGCCGTGACGCAGTTTTATTAATTCAAACCATTTTACCTGGCACTTGCTGTGGGCTACGGTGTAGAGACCAGTATTATCTTGTCCACAACATGTATTACAATGACGCGTTTGATACAGATGCCCGTGCTCTCACTTTATTGTACATAAACACAATTTTAAAATCAAAATTTGGTTTAGATCAATTTTTTCAAGACTACACAGCACATACTATAGTGAAAGTCAACACAGAGTAGCTTTATTACACGACAATTTTTTTAACAAATTCAATATTTGTAAATATTTAATATGCCGTTTTCAGTTGTCCTTTGACAGACATGTTTAGTAAACGGTTCTGGTTTTTATCTGGTTAAGTGACAATTGGTTTAACAATTGTCACCTATGGGGTGGGGTGTTATAAATGCACTTTAAATACATTCCACAGGAGAGTTGACCAGTAATTCGTATTAATTGGCATAGACATCCTAAACATATCTCCCATTTATTAAAAAAAAACTTATAATACCAGTGGTTTTGTGATGGCAACATTGTTATGTGATTAATGCTAATATTCGTTACAGTTAAGGATCATTGAACTTTGTTAAGGATTGTTGAGACTGTGTTGTCTCTGGTTAATCATACCATTGGCTGTTATATTTTTAGTGAGCGGGGGGTTTCAGTATTTTGCTCTGTAAAAATGCACTTAACGGCTCAATGTGACACCACTATAGAGTAGACAATTATGTATGTGCTATGTTCTTGCAGTACACATTAACATGAAAAACTCATGGTAGTAAATAACATGTAGTCAACATATTATGCAAAAGGATTAGCGCACAGAGTTGGTAAAGTATGTGGTGGAACATGGGCGATCTGTATCAAGGGTTCGCGGCGCAGTCCTAGCGTTTACCGTTGTTGTACGAGAGGCTCCGCAGCGGCGCCTTGAAGTTGGCGGCCGCCTGCTGCTGGATCTGGTACGAGAGCGGGTGGATCTTGAAGCCGTACAGCCTGCGAACATTTGTACACGTCTCTGTTACTGGGAGCCTTTTTATCAGTAACATTTTAAGATTGTAAATATTAGCATAAGCGTTTGCTATAATAAAACCGTATGGAAGTATACTTAAGGGTAAGAAAGTCTTATATACGCATTTCAGTATACTGATTAATATCTGCTCCATGTTATTTGAATTACGTTACATTATAACTTTCATTTTGCTATGTTTAGCCAGTGTGAACACAATACGAATTTCATAGGTTCAAAGATAGCAACTTGACACCTGAGAATAATATGTGTGGGAAAGAGACAACCTTCGGTTTCTCATACCAATGAAGAGTGATATTTAATCTACACATACAAATCACTTTTGTAGTAAGACGCGCTAGGTGACGGTAAATAATCGTACCATTTTGACACAAGCTATCATGTGTGCTCTTTATCAGACTGAAGCCACACTGAAGGGCACACAACGCCAAAGTACGATGACTAAAACAGGACCTTCATTGACTGTATGTTTGTAACTTACGACGAATAAAACAATTTGAATTCGAATCATGCCTTGGAACAAACTGCGACGCGGGCCGCTTGGGGCGGTACTCGGGGTGCACCATGAACACCATGTGCGGGAAGCCGGTGCCGAAGTAGGCGCCGTCGGTGTGGTGGTGGCGCGACGACTTGGGCGTGTACACGTCCATGCAGCGCGGGCAGTACAGCTTCACCATCGCCTCGCCGGGCACATCCGACAGCCCTGCCGATATCACACACCACATATCACTAACAATTGACCTCGCAGTCCAGTGGTTAGTAATCCTGACTGCAAAACCGAAGGTCGTGGCTTCGATTCCCATACAGAACATACATTTGTGTGATGAACATATTATGTCTTCCTTCTGTGTCTGGGTGTAATGAAAATATCTATGTATTATATTGCATGTATATATATGTGTGTGTTTATCAGATATCCGGTTACCATAACAGGCAGATTGCCTAATTTGGGATCAGAGAGCCATGTATGAAATATCCTATAAATATTAATAATTACTGAAAAAAAAAAATGATATCAACACACTATATTGGAAACTAAGCCACATTTGTGCTGTAAATGTGCTGTAAATAAATGATGTCAATTTTAATTCTCCTAGACATTTGTACTATGTAAAGGGTAAAACATATATGCAATAAAAGGTCGAGCTTACCCAGCGGTAACATTGGCTGGCATTCGCAATAGACACGTGGACAATGGCCGAAATCGCCCGCTTGGAATTTCTCTAACATTTGACCAATACCTCTGAAAATTGTGAAAACAAGAACACATCAAGACATCTTTCATTACCAGTATAAAGAGTCTTAAGGAGCTAAATTCTTCTAATATTATGCTAAAAAGTAAAATAAACCATCTATTTAGGCATAAATGACATTTTTAAACACCATTACGCATGTCATGTAAGGACTCTATTCTGTTAATCCATCTTATAATAAATCTGCACTGCAGTCAACAGACGCAATCTCATGTTGAATACAGTAAGAAACATACTCTGATAAAAGTGATATAAAGATGCTATACTTTACCTATTAGTTAATATGTATCGAGCATGTATAAGTCCATATAGAATCTCAGAAGCCTGTTCCACCAGGTCAGACTGATTGGGATTGTCGTCTAGGTCATCATCTGGAATCAAATTACACATACAATTTTTCACCCTACCTTTTTTGCGGTATGTAATCCTTTGCCCAAAGGTTGCCTGGTAGAAAACGGTAATTGAGCAACAAGGTCACCTTCTGTGTGTTCTTCTTCCCTTTGTTTTACAGTGGTGTACACAATAAATACATACGTACATACCGTCACGCCAGGTCCCTAAAGGGGTAGGGTAGGGGTAGAAAGCACCGAGTGCCAGAGATTACTGTATTGTACAATATGCAATTATATATGTATGCAACTTGACAACAATATTGTTGTATTATTAGCAACTTTATTTTAATTTTAAAAGAGTCGCAAAAGAGCAGGCAGCCACAATGGCCAGTGCTGTCCATGGACGTCTGCCACCAACTGCTAATAGGACTTTGGGAATGAGAATGAGATTTCAAAGGGCAAACTTAATGCCTAGCGGTGTTTGGTTCTGGGTCATAAGTGTTAGATACAGTGGAGTAGGTTTTATAAAAAAATGAAATAAAAGCAAATCATGTAGGCGAGTAATAATAAAATTTATTGCTTGCAGTAACCTGTGTTCTGTCTATATCAGGGATACAGTAATATTATACTATGATGCTATATGCCTCCGGTTTTACATTCCTCACTGATCGTTTAGAAGCTAGTCCAGTATATTTTATGTTGTAGATTACATGCGTACATAATTAAATGCATTAAGACATCAAGAATGTGCATTGTAATATGAATAAATGACAAATAAATAATTACTCACCCGGTTCCAAGTCTAATATCATATCCAGGGCCTGTCTGTAATGCGGCACCTGCTCATTCAGCCCTGTGAGATTAAACTTGTCATTTATGTAATCTTCATCGACCTGCAAAATATCAACACATTTTTTAATTGACACTGATATGACAGTTGTGTTAGACAGTTTCAATTCACTTTTCACGAGATTTTTTTCATTAATATACCCATCCGAAAATACCGATCCATAGCAGTTTTAGGAATATAGACAACTACAATGACTGCCTAATGTTAAACACTGAGAAATCTAAAAAAGAACTTCTACAGTTAAGGGAAAATAGGTAAGATATGATTCATGTTCGGGTTCCAATAAAAGTAACAGCAGATACTAGCAGTTGGATCAATACAATTACATACTATATTATTACTCATAAAAGTTAAACGTGACTTACTTCGCAATAAAATTCGTTGCCTCGTAACCCGCAGAACCATGAAATCCATGATACCTCCTCCGAGCTGCTCATTTTCCTACAAAACAATTACTGTGAAGCGTACAAAGTTTACGAGTCTCACTTTCAAGTACAAAAAATACAACGCCTTGCAGTCAACACACTTCGTCAAATTTGAATCACATTCCTATATTTACACGACAACATATAATAATTTATCATCATCGACACGAAAATTTGGACACTGGCGAACGTTTTTCTTAAGAAATCCAATAAATACTCTATAAATAAAGCGTTGAAATGATGATTTAACTATTATAAGCCTCACCTTTTCGTGCCTTGATTAGCCACGCTTGACGGGACGGTCTCGGGATGAGGGAGAAATTTCAATTTGCTGTGCGTGTGGGTGTACTTTTGTCTATGGTACCAAGCTATTTCATCACGTTCCGTTTCGTTTATCAAATTCTTTTTTAAAGGAAGATCATTGTATCATTCTGTTATTTAACGTGGTTATAATAAATATTTTGTAGATTTCTGTTATTGAAATGTTTTATTGTCTCCTGTCATTTTCATTCTCTTGAGTTACAATGAGGTAAATTCAATAGATCTTTGACGATCAACAAAATAAAGTATTTGTTGAAATGATGTGTTAAAAGTTAAATAATGTATGATATAAATTAATAAAAACGAAATAGACAACCTAGTTAAATCAAGGTAATTAAGATAATTTTTACTTTCTGGTGCTGCTGGGCCAAACATTACCACGCTGGCCAAATACGGATTGGCTCACAGACACTTCAGATAACTAGTAGTGTGCAGTGAAGGTTTCCTTACGATGCTTATGTTCACCATTGTAACGAGTCATATATAATCGTTAAGTAATTTATAAAATGCATATTGAAATAAAGAGTCACAAGAGAAACCCAAGTCACATAGTTATCCCTCAATCAAAATAAACTAGACCTCATAATCGTATCCATCTCGGTGTTATAAAAAAAAACCAAGCAAATTATATTGTAAATTTTTACTTGAAGTTGCGACAAATGAAAACAAAACCAGGTATACTTTACAATATACAATAGAAAGTTACAATACATTTTTCTTAACATATCAATGAGTGTGATGAAAAATGACTTGCATAAAGTATTTACTGGAATTGCTAGAAAGGTCTGAAGTTACACATATTGCTTGGCTGAAACTGATCTTCATAAGTCCCTCTGCTAGCTATTGGTATCTCTTCAATTGCAGGTAGCCTGTGCCATACTTCACCGGAACTTGTCCACTGCCAATTACCTTAGAATTAGTAATATAAATAAAGATACTTTTCTGAAATGATTTCAGTGAATGTAGTTTAATTACAGTTTATTTCCTGTAATATTAAGTTAGTTAAAATATATTCAAAGTCTATTTATCTTTAACATGAATATATTTTAACAACTTCTTGACTAAGGTGGCGTTATCTATTTCAGTAAACTCATCCGACTCCAAGACCTCGGGGTGCAGTTCAATAAACTTAAAAGCAATCTCCTGTATCTCTTTGTAATTGTATTTTTCAGCGAGAACGGCCATAGTCAGGGCATTGGAGGCGCTGATGGACACTTTGATGGCATACTTGACTAGCACCAGAAGATTCTTCAGTTTAAATCTATAGGCCAACTCGAGTAACACCTCGAGTTTCTGGTCTAAAATATCCTTTATTGAGCCTGTGTACAGGAAGTGCAGTAACAGATCCATATCTTTATTGGGAATGGTGAGGGCCATGGTATTACAATCTGGTGATCTCACAGACTCTCTTAACACGGGGCTGTGCGCTGCCAAAACTATTTTGTGTACTCTATACTCCTTACCGGTGGCCGATATCACAACAAAATCTGGTGCAACATCTTTAAGTAATTCTTTGCCAAAATTACATTCAGCCTTAATTTTTTGTAGTACATCACTGTTCAACATACATTTTGCGTTCATATCTATGGATATCGGTATGACGAGGATGCTGTTTAGCAGAGAGCCGACATCGTTTTCGGTAAAACGGAATGTTTTGACATGGTGGACAGAATCATGTTGCGTAGAAGTAAATTGCAGCCAAAAGAGACTGCTGGATAGCATTTTTACTTTATCGGTGTTATACACCGTGCTTGTAACAATGTTGGAGTTACTAATGCCCATTGTGAACATGCCAGGTTTTCTTTGACACACAAATATGTTCATTAGGTAGCTGTAGCCGGGACAGGTTGTTGTTGTGAAGTAAAACCAAAGTCCAGAATCGGCGTCCGTGTAGGCTCCGCCAATGTCATATTGGTCATTGTGTTGCAGCTTATGAGAACTGTCGAAGATGTATAGGGATTTGGCGTCCGATGCATTACACTTGTACAGGGTGGTGACCGCATCGTGCTCCTGAAAATTAGAGATGAAGGGAAATATATCTATGGTAAATAGTAGTATGGGTGATCGGTGAGACTGTGAGACTTTTACATTACATTATGATAATTATGACGTATTCTCGATTTATGAAGGTAGGTAATTTTTTTTAAAATACACGGTATAATAAATGTATAACTGCTCAGCTATGTGTATTGTTAGTGGTTCTTTGTTATTTATAGGTACAGATGCTTGTTTTGAAGTAATTTGTATACATGTTTTATGGAATATGGCGACTTGAATTTTTTGATTCGTATTTTAATAATTGAAATGTATTGCCGTAAAAACGAGCAAGATATCTTTTTCCCTCTCAGAACGTAAAAAAAGGCCGTGACTCATCCTAATGTATATGCGCATCGTTTTACCATTGAATACATTTAGTGCAAAGCTTTCTAGAAATATTTTTTTTTTCGTTTTGTAATAAATCTAGATAATTATTTAAAAAAATATATTAAAACTATTGTATTAGTCATGATGTTTCTATGCATTACCTTGTTCCAAGGAGATATACTATTGTGATGAATTACGTGTTGCATTGGTGGATCTGATCCTCTGCGTTCCTCGATAAGGGCCAAGTAGTTTAGATAAACATCTTCATGATCCACCTCTTCTAGTTCCTCTTCGTCTTCTTCCATAGTGGCGTACAACCCTTCGGATCGATATTACATTCATAGACTAAACACAAACCAATACCGACCGTCACCAAGAGGTTGCATGTCATAGATGAAACAATAAATTGTTTTTAAACGGTGTAAACATATATTTCAATTATTTTAAGAAGCAATTGGTTTTTTTCTCGTTGAAAATTTCTTGTCATGTGGTTGTAAAATCGCTGTTGTTTTCCATTTCCATGCTAGCCATCTTTATAGCTGTGAATCTAAATATGATAATGTCGTTTCATTATTACAAGATTATCAAAATACGTTACAATTTCACGTGGTTCAAACCATTTGTCATATGAATAAAGGGAAGTTTATTTTCATTATTGTCATGGCCAAACATTAGCTTGTCAAATAACTAAAAATAAAACGTCCTCTCTGGGTGTCTAGCTGTCTAGTGTGTCACATTTAGTAAGACTGTTTTCAGCGCGAAATTTAATTGTTGTAGTGAAGTATTTTTTTCCTATTACACTGATTGGTTTTTGGCGAAAAATCTATGGCTAAGGGCACAAAAAATATAATTTCGTGTTTTGAAACACTTCTTTTGAAATTGTCAAATAGCTGACGGAATCATTCGTAGAAATTTGCCTGGAAGTACTGAACTTACCCGGTGTCGCTTAATTAACAATTTTCGCTTGCACTTTGCGACCAAGTCTGTCAGGGCAGATACAGATAAACATTGGTCATCAGATGCTGTCGAAACCTGAACTTTCTACATTTTCATTAAGTCTTCCTGGAGTAATATTGGAAACATATCTTTCGGGTATCTTCTATTATAACAACCGACCAGCAGAGGGGCTTACATGTGTATGCTTTAACCAAATGTAATGTAGGTACCAGGACGCGGGGTAAATCTTTCTGCACGCGGTCTATATTCAAACTTAGGCGGGATTCGTCTAATCAAACCTACATTACTTCTCATTAATTTGTTAAATATAAACTAAAATAGCAATTTGTAAGCTTATTAGAAAAGAACTGGCCAGCACCCGTTTTTCATGTTTAGTGGCAAGGATTCCAGGAAATCGGCCGAAATAAATGTCTCTAATAAATTATACATATTGTACCATCACGCCATATTCCTAATGGTGTAGGCAAAAAATACCGAGAGCCAAATATTTCTATCATTATAGAACTGGCGTGATTTTTTTTTAATGCATCATTTTTTCTTACACGCTGGTACTGTAATGAAAATTATTATTATTATTACAAGCGATCCTTGTAGTGAGCAGTGCGCTAGTTGCAGCACTATTAGTTATGAATGGCGTGGGCCGTGGCCGCCGCGTGGCCCGCGCATGCGTGCCCCGGGGCGACGCTACCGCCCGGACTGATCCCGGATTCCTCCCGTTTAGTGATGTTACATGAGCATCATTGAAAATTGTTTTTCTAGTAATTTCTAGACTGTACGGCCAAGGAGTATTGTACTATTACCAGTTCTTAGTTGCTTGAACTTACTATTTTGTATTATTCGATAACATATATTTTTGCTTACATTTCCATCAGTCTTAATTTCTTAGAATATTTTTAAAGTAGAACAAATTAAGCAATCACATTAAATGTAACTTTGGGCAATTCTAAGATAAATTATAACAATTGTTTACCTTTAGCTAGGTGGAATGGCCAAATCGTGTATCTATTAATTCAACAATTTTCAATTTTAATGTGAAAATATGGTCTTATAACAACAATTATTCTGCGGATATATTCTGATATGTTTATCATAGTATCATCGTGTTATTTAATAATGTAATTAGGTAAATATCAAGTGAAAGGACCCGATACAAAAATATTGTAATGTTTGTTATAATAAAGAATATTTGACACCGTATAAATGTATTTGATTTTCGCACAAACATATACCTTATACGCATGATTGGTACAAATAAGAAAAAGAATTAAAGTCTGTAACGGAATCAGATGCGAAGTGTCGACGTTACTATTGAACGTGTGAAGTCTGTAATTAAATGTTAATGTATTTTAGAATTGTGAAAGTCAACTTACTTAAATTTAGCATTGTAATTCCGATAATCGTTTAATCTTCCTGAATTAATATATGCTTGTGTAGTAGGCTGATTGACAATGATGTTGTGACGGTACAATTCTGACCTCCGTAGGTTTGAATTAACAACGTTAACATTGATAACATGTGAAGCAAATTCCATTTTAATATCTTTAAAATTTGTAGTTCGATATGTGTGTAGATGAATGTTGTGTGTCTTAACTTATTATACTGTTGATTAACGTTTTAACTTCAACATCTAAGTGTCTGTAGCGTGTTTCTTAAGATTTACCGTCTTTTCGTAGTGGGTTTTATCAATGACCTGTTTGCAATGCTTTTTGTAGATACCCTTTTAGCATACTTAAATAAAGGCGAGGACGTATGCAGCAGTACATCCGTGGATTCAGAGCGGTTAAAGCGCTCGAAGAATTATTCTCCACGCTGATGTGTGGTTAATGAAAGATTTGAGCCGGTCGCGGCTTGCTGCTAAACTTCTGTCATGGACTTGACCACATCGATGCCGGAAGCTTAAAGCAGCCAACCGATCGCCGTCGACTCCTGCTAGGCTTCCAATACGCTAAGTATTGGTTCCACCTGGTAGGGTCTGACGCTCGGGCAGGCATGACGAATTCCATGCCATCTGTCCATGGACCGCCACACGACAGAGACGGAAGATGGCGAGTTGCGAGGGGTTATCCGGTAAATTGACATCTGTCTTACTCTGCTGACAAGACAGCATGGCATCAGTCCAGTGACTGCGCAATACGGATGAACAAGCTCGACCATCAACCTTGTCGATACGCATGCCTCAGGCAAAAGGGCATGCGAATCCAGGGTCTTTGCGGCTACAACGAGCGACGCTCAGTCGTGGTTAGCATCCGTACAACTTTCACCATCATACGCCCGGACGTCACTTGCAGTTTCGCGAAATTATCTTAAACCTTAGGTATAGTTGTCTGTATGTTATTGTCTTCTCAATTTAAATCAATAAATGTTGTAGCGAATTGCTGTTTAATTTACCTAGCCCACAATAACTGTACATTTTATAGATAGATACTTACAATTGAGCCTGAAAACGAATACAAAAAACGGAGTAAGAAGCAAAAGATTTTTAGTTAACCTTCGCAAGATTTATAATTAATTGCAGACATCGATTACATATTAGTACTAAGTTAAAGTGACGATATTTTTCGCCTGGGACAGGAAGAAGGTAGCCACTATATAGCGTAGCCACATATCAAGTGTCCACAAAGGCTTTCAAGTTTAGAAGTAAATAGCAATTGAAAATTACACATCACAAAATATGAATGATTGCAATGACAATTCAGAACGGATAAATAATTGTTCTTTTGATTGCTAAATGAGTAGTAGCATCGGTTGTATAAAATCAAATCAAATCAAAATTTCATAATTTATAATTAATCCATTGACACTCAACTCCAGCCTAATGTCGGATGTAGGTCTTTTGTAACAAGCGTCACCATCAAATGAGTGCCTAAGCATACATTGACCAGCGACACCATTCAGACGGCCACTGTTTCAGCTATCAATACTTCTCTTGGTTATAAAATTGTAAACAGAAACCACTTAACAAATTACTCGAGTGTGAGAAAGCAATAGTAATGAAATGTAAACTCTTAAGTCAGTTCTACTATTGAGCAGGTATCATCCGCTGTAACAGTCAACTTGCAATAAAATGGCCGATAAACATGAAGTATTATTCTGTATACTATTTTCTTTACCCTTTTTATTGATTCACTACTGGACCGAGTCTCCTCTCATACTATGAGGGACTCAGGCCACAGCCTACCACGCTGGCCTAGTGCGGATTGGCAAACTTCACGCACCTCAGAAAATATTATACACTTCATAACATCAGTAAGGTGTGCAGGTTTCCTCATGGATGTTTGGTGATGTTTTCTTTCACCATTATATCAAGTTATATTTAAATTTTTAGTTATAAAACGCACATAACGAGTCAGAGGTGCGTGTCAGAATCGCACCCAGACCCTCCAGAGTGCTAGGCTGAATTTTAAACCACAAGGCTATCACTGCTTGCTTCTGCCTTACTACTATATACCGTAACCGTTACACTGTATATAACATCAAAAGTAAATTACATCTAGAACAATAATTTATATAGGTATGCTATTGAGTTGATAGCTTTTGATAAATGGTAGCGAGTTGAAATTTGCTGAGTCAGAGTGAAGAGAATTCTGTAACTATAATTAAAAAGTAATTAATGGTATAGTCTATGAAGCTGAAATCTCATATAATGAATATAAAATCAAAATCAAATTCAAATTCAAAATCTTTATTTGTATGTAAGACAATAGATATACAATTACCGTAAACAAACTATTCACATTTACAAGTACACATACTATAACACCTCGTTTATACCAAAATTTCATCGATTTCTGGGTCCAAATATAAAAAATTAACTTATTGAAATATCATCCTCCCTCTCTACGGCAACTGATTCAAACACAAAATAGCTTACCAAATTGTTATATAAGTAAACAAATAAACAGAAAATATAATAGTCAAAAAAAATAAAAATAAAATCCAATTCATTTACATTTACATACATATATGTATTACATTTACATATATTTTGTCTATAATAAGTAAGTTATTTAATATTTATGTTGAACATATCCATTACGTAATTAGACATACATAATAGCTGTAGAGTTTAAAGGGGGGTGAGCAATGTATGCCATAACACAGAGTCACACCTAGCTCGGCAGATAGTGCTCCACACAATAATAATACCTTATGATAAACTAAATTATAATTTATATAATTATTATCCTTTCATCTGTAGACTATGAAAGAATGACAAAGTAGATATACAATGCGAGCGTCGGTGCATGTAGGTGCTGAGGGAGACCAAGACGGGCCTAGCTCAAACAAATACGACAGACACTGGCTGACGAGGGAGTCAAATGTCCAACCGGTGTGTATGCATAAAAAGTAATGAATATAACGAAGCACGTCAGGTTTGTAAGGATAGATAGTGCTCGGTGCTTTCTGCCTACACCGTTAGGGAAGTGGTGTGATGACTTAATATAATAATAAATTTAATTATTTTGTGTCACTTTTTTGCCATTAAATACTTTTTTGGACGAAGTAATATTATTATTATTAAGTAATAGTATTCATGACAAAATAATATTGATGCGAATTTTTATATTCATTTGCTCCATAAAGCCTGCATATAGGTACGATAATCTAAAAAAAATATTCGAAGGACCATATACCAATAATACCTACTACTTTCTTATACAAATGTGATAATCGTTACATTGGATAATTTGTTAAAAGTATGAGTTTGAAATCACCATGGACAAAAACAAGACGGCTTCTGATCTTGTGTACAGAGTAATCTTCGACCACTCGCAGTAAAATCCTCAAACAAGGAGTATAATAGTAATAGGAATATAATAGGAGAAAACTCTTAATCCATATTCATATGATACAGAGGAAAGATTTGTATGTGGGTGTGTATGTAACAAATAGGTTCAAGAACTATTAAGCCGATTTCAAAAATACTTTCACCATTTGAACGCTACACTATCACTGAACAATATAGGCTAAGTACGTTAATTACTACCTTTCGCCCGAGCCCTCGTTCGCTTGGAGCAGTATGTATCTATATTATTTGCAATAAAAGTATCCCAAGAAATTAAAATGCTGCCCAAAGTCACTATTAGACGCGGACGAAGTCGTACGCAAAAGCTAGTTTCTCATATAAAAGCAAGTAAATGTTTATGCGGCCTATGATTTTGATTGGATTTTATGGTGAACAATATTCTCTATCCAATGGTATTATTTACAGAACGAGGGGACTTATAGTTTTGTAGAAAATTGAAAATGAGTTTTCACTTTATGTTAGGTTATACTTACATTATTTTGACATGTTTTCTATTATTCATTACGGGGATTTGGAAACAATATTTTCTCAATATTACATCTAGTTGTAAAAAAATTAAATTAAACTTTGTTTGCAGTTTGACATTGACATTGACATTTGGCTTTTGACGTTACCTCTTTAAAGGCGGTTTCTCGGCACCAGCACGCCCTTAGATACCGACTTTTGGACTTGACCAATTAGTATTCAGGATTACTCAATTTTATTATTAGTACAAAACGAAATAGTTGTTTATTAAAATAATAGATAGATATATAGATATATATTTTTCAAATGCGGCCAAATTTCAAAAACAATAGTATTATAATTCTGTTGTGCAAAATCTATATTCTACATATTTTTATATCTATATTTGTTTGTAAAGACTGCTGCTTATGTTGGCGATCCAATAAATAAATAAATATATATAATGTGCATATAATAAACCTTTAGACGAGTTCAATTCTGTCTATTAAATAAAAAATAATAAAAACACCCCAGGGCAAGGGTCTTCATACAAGTAACACAAGCCAAATAAAAATCATTTTGAAATTTCTATCTGTCTGTTTGTTGTCCGGCTTTGACGCCAAGAAGTACTAGACGGATTTTGATGATTTTTTTTGTATATATAGCTATTAGTTCTCGGCAACATAAAGGCTATAATTTATTTTGAAATACCTACTCCAAATCCATTATTCCACGTGGACGAAGCTATGGGCAAAAGCTGGTATAGGCAAAATTGAAAATTAATTAGCCTGACGATTGAACCAGTAGAAGAACGATGCATAAAATTATTTATAGATTGCTGGTGGCTGGAGAGGTCGTCTGACAAACCCCATACCCCGTCGTCTCCTGTCTGCGTAGCCTGTTTGCGAGATTCTATATTATACATGATCTTCAAACTTATCGTTCAACTGATGGTAATATCTAGATAGGCGTGGTTCGGGAGCACTGGATCGAGCGGGCGAGAGATGTCTGGCTGCGATATATTGGTAGACGAGTTGGACGATCCAATACCATAGCATTCGATGCGTACTTAAACAGATTTGCAGATTTATCGACGTTGAATTCTAGTTAAATATTCAACTATCAAAGTTTCTATTAACGGAGCATATCCACAGAAAGGAACTGTGTGGATTTAACATATGGCTACCGGGGATATTTAAATAAACGAAATCAAAGGCGCTTGTTTTGGGAATCGATGCATCAATAATCATATTTCATATGATTATAAATTTAAAGTAGATTAGGTATTAAATCATATTTTCGATAAAGATCAAGAGGTTTATATAAACACATTTAGATTGTACACAATATAACTCTAAACATGAAGATCTTGTACAAATTAGAATGAGAAATCTCGCCTGTATAATTATCGTGTCATTAAATAAGCCAGTTTCTACATTGATTTTAATTCGGAAGGACTATCAGGATACTGCGATAACTTTTAAGAAGTTATTTTAGGCGTATGTATGCTTATTATTATTTTTATTATCATTAATATTTTATGCGATCTCTACAATGATATTATTTAACAAAAATGTATTGTGTAAAAAACAGTGATGAAAAATTAAACAATTGCGAATATCATTCGTAGAGGCATATCAAACAGGCTGCATCCTAGAATAATCTCGAGGGGAGGGAATGGCTAATCGATAAAATCTGGGCGTAGGTTCATGCGCGGAACCTAACTATGTTTTACTGCAGTGTCGGGATCCCGCAGTCTGGTTAGTGCACTTGAAAGCGACGGTAGTTGTACAAGTTCTGTCTCCAGGTTATACTTACAAAGGAACTGAGATGGCTACTGCTGTGGCTGGGCGTGCTCCTATCAGTAAGTGAATTTATTTAATATTTTTTCTATTGTTTTTAATGTGAAATGTTTGTGAAGTGTATCTGGTGCTATTCAAAGTCTATTA
>DWDX01000756.1:0-23184 GCA_018245675.1 Agara michaeli | reverse complement strand
GGGGGTCAAAAGCCGGCGAAAAATGTTTGTCCCGGGTGGGATTCGAACCCAGCTACCACTAGTTTCGTAGTCAGGGTATCTAACCCTACGGCCACGAGCCCAGTCAGATCGGCCGTCAGTATATATTTTTATGTCATCGCAATAAGACGACAACAGACAGATGGTGCCGCGAGCTAGAGAGTAATTAACAATAATCTCAGCTAAACCAACGTGTACCGCTAATGAAAACTAATTCGCGTAACTTCAACACTAATGGGACGTCGTAAAAGAGGCTAATTTATAGGCCGCTATGACATCAGGAGATACTTTATGAGGGTGATAAATAATTTGTTGTAACATAATCGTCCGCGGAGACACGTTATGCAATCTATTACGGTTATAGTCAGATAGATTTCAGTAATTTATTTCTCATTAAACGTAGAGTTTTATTTACAATACATATAAAAGTTTTCTACATTCACTTAAGCTTCGGGAACTTTAGCAATTTAGGATATACTCGTATTGTTTAATATATATTGCTTAAGTTTATTTTGATACAAAATATATACTTTGAAATCTAGCAAATAGTTTCTTTATAAGAGTAAGTGAAGGGGAAAAATAGTCGGTTTGAAAGTTAGACATCTGATATTTTACATTCAAGTCCATGATCGATTGAAAAAAATGACGTGTTTATTGAGTTTTGTAAAACGACAATTCAAAGCCACGGGTATTTAGAATAAGAAAATGAAAATTGCTATATTGCAGTACCAACTTAAGTCCCATAAAGAACACGTGTTATATATTATCGGGTGTATCGATATCAGCCCTCTGTGATATTGTAACTTCGTTAAGAAATAATTGAATGGGAATTTAATTTTCTCACGTTTTACATAAATACATTTATATTTTCGTTATCTAACACGAGCATCGCATCAACGCGATACGCTTTCACAACGCCCCAAAGCGATTCACGTCTACGTGTATCGTGATTAAAATAACCCGTCTCGAGAATATAAAGTAATATTCTATATTATTACTATGAAAATTTTATAAACAACCTGTGTACGACACGACTGGCTTCGCGGTCTAGTGGTTAAAAACCCTGACTGCAAAACCGCGGGCCGCGGGTTCGATTTCCATCCCGAAACAAATATTAGTGTGATTGTGGTAATAAAAATATCTTTATGTATATTATATTCTATGTATGCATGTATGTTTATCAGTTGTACGGTTACCATAACACAGTTATGAAATTGTAATTGAAATGAAAAGAGACAGTACAACAATATTTAAAGGGTTACATCCTATATAGGTCATGAAATTGGAATATATTTAAACAATACAAACAAACTACCCGTGACATTTACATTATTTCAGAAGTTAGGCAACTTGGGAATCGTAACAAGGAACAGTCCTTAGCGAGGGCTGTGGCTTCGAATAATTTATAACAAGGTACCTTAAGCCTGTCCTGGGAAATGTCAAAGCCTGACTAGGCCGGTGCTAATAGCGATAATCCTTCGAGAAACCGAATGCCCTCAGAGGGATGTATGGCTTGATCTCATCTAATTTGATTCCGGAGGATAATGTATTTAAAAAACAATATAATGGAATGTCGGTAAAAATTCGTCTGAAAAGTTTGTGGATTTCGTTACAGAGACAATCTGGGAGTCAAAAAATAACGATTTAAAAATTTCGTAGTCCACTTTCAAAGCGAGTTTCAATTACTTTTTGAATAAATGGTCGGGCATTTCAAAAATTAGTAACCTTTTTTAATCAAAATGCAAAGACGAAATGCAAATTCACGGATAATTATTTTTTATTACTTTTATAAATATTTTTGGTAAATATCTTTAATAGAGTCTTGAGGATTAAGACATTTTTGTTACACCTACAGACAGAAAAGACAAATGTGCTCATCACAAATGTTTGTCCTGGGTAAGACTCGAACCCGCGACCTCCAGTTTAGTAGTGATCATTTCCATTACACCAATACGCCAGTCGAATGATATGGAACACCAATATGTGGTATCCAGTCCGTCAGATTGTTAAGTAACTTAACCGAAGCTTTACAGTCGCGTTACTAGTCGATTAAGTCTCTCGGATTACCACCCAACTGGGTATTGAATCCGGGACTTACGGGGGACTCACGGTGAGCTTTAAGCCAAATTGGTCGTCAATCGAGTACGAAATCCCTAAAGTGATAATACCGTGTTTATGGACAACAGAGGGAATTTCATGTTAATTTGCATAGAGGGTCCCCACCAAAGTTGAATTAATGTGGACTGTGGAGTCGGATTAATATGTAAATCCACTCAGATTGACTGGTAAGACCCCAACAGCCCTCTGCGTTTCAGCTCCAAAGAAATACACGTTGATTTTATCACGCTTTCAGAACGTTTACGTTTAATTGTACATTGGAATAAAAAGACAAAACATATCAAAAATCATTTGGAAAACAAGAAAAGAACGTAGGTATTGATTTCGTCGTGTAGGCATTTAAAATGAGAAAATAGAAGAGAATAAAGTTAAAATATACATACAATAAAATAAAATGCCATTGCCACATCAAAGATGTCATGTCGTTTTATGATTATTCCCTTAAATATAAATGAACATCTAAAAGTACCGATTCCTTTCATTGTATCACAGCAATCGCAACATCATTTGACTTTTTACTGTCCACAAGCAATGTTATCTTCAAACTTCAAGAGATGGACTTACTGCATAGTCTGAAATAGCTTCTCAGATAGCATCTCTGAATAAATTCGTGTAGTTTTATTACATCGCGATTTATTAAAATCTCCAAAAACAATAATTATATCTCTCTAACATACTCCTTTTATCTATGTATTTAGATATACGATTGTATCGCATTATATTCCGACTTGATTTTATTATAACCAAAAGTACTTGTAATAAAATCTTTGTTTCAAAATCAATTCTTTACATTCAGTAATATGGGACATGTATTCGAATTTTAAATGGTCACAAAATCCCGGATCGTCTATGAGAATGGTAATTTGCATAGCCTTGCTGGGCTCCGTACCGCTATAATTAATAGACGATCCGCCTGAAATGTAGATCCGTCGGAATGGACCTTCGCGGTGCGTGGCACATTCACGATATATAGCTTTGTTTATTCAAAATGCCCTTTGCGGGGAAGTACCGCGCTTAATTATCGACCATTTTAACGAGTGGTATTGCGACGCCATTTGGTTTTGGTTAATATCTTTTTGTTGTAGAAAAAATTATTGTCTGAAGAGAACTGTCGAACATATTATTTGTTTATTTTTGCATACACATAACGTGTTTTAAATTCAATTTATCTTTGTACCGTTTTATCTATCTTTGTTGTCTAGACATGTGCAATATGGTGAAATTATTTTCATTCATACAGCCTAGTGAAATTTAATAATATCAACACCTCGTGTGTATGAAAATCTTCAATGTTCCAACGAAATCTTGTATTACTTGGAAGGATAAATAGGAGTAAATATTTTCATCGCTTACGTATACAAAGTCGCGTGTGTAAAGTGTCTCATAAGAACGGGTAAATATATCGACTTTCCCTTTCATATTCACTTTATTCCCTTGCGACTGAAGGTTCTGTTGTCAGATGACAAGAAAACATGAGACTTATTTCTCTAGGGGCATGCCTTTATCAGTCAGGCGAACTATGTATATGTACAGTAGCTTAAAACTTGTTATGTTTTACGAGTTAAGTCTAATGCATGCATGATTAAATATAATAAAAATATTCGTTTAATAATTCTTTTTTTGAACTTCCTCTCCGAATTGCAGTAAATTCAAGCCACTGTGCCAGCACTGCCATTATATAAAAAAAAAGTATTCCATGTTAAAAGAAATATCGTTTTCTGATTGATTAATAATAATAATAAGACCATGTTACTAAAAACTAGCTATATACGTTATACGTAGGCGAGACCTGCAAACTGATTTAGGCTCCAGAGCCCCTTAAAAACTCCATACTTGTATGTATTTAGTGACCGGTCGAGTGGTTGGAGATCCTGATTGCAAAACTTGGGGTCGTGCATTTGATTCCTATACAGGACAAACATTTGTGTGTACAGTGCATTTGTTTGTTTTCTGTCTGGATGTGATTTAAATATCTATATAAGTATTACATCGTATTATGTATGTTTATCATCTGTCCGGCTACCGTTATACAGGCAGTGTGGCATTGTCCCCATTATTCTTATTTTGCGTTTAAAACTTAAGTTACATTCTGTCGGTCTTTATTGTTAAACAACATTTTGTTTAACATATGATAACATTGTGGTCATATTAAAGTACGATGCGGTAAAAGTTTCATCGCACACGTTACATAACGCATCGTTAGCTCTACGTCGAACCACCCGACAACCGAGCCACAACTTTACAGCGCGCCGTAACTGTAAAGTTTACCGGCCCTTAAATTTACGTTGCCCCATAACTTTACAGCAGATTAAAACAGCATCGTCAGTTACTGAAGCACAGTTATATTAACTTAGCGAAGTGAATTATTAAGATTGTGGATTGAATTCGCTTATGACACTGCTTTTGTGTTACTTATGTACACATCGACAATATTTACATATATTGATAGGTGTTAGACCATCTATACGGTTCGCCCGAGAATGTTCCGCCGCCATACCTATTTCTGTCGTGAAGCAGTTGTTACAATATAATTTATGTCTCGTTTTTGCAACGCGGGGCTCTAATTCAAATTACGCAAATTATATTAATAACAGTCTTATTCCTGCAGTTTTGCTGCTAATAAATTTTACCCAACTTATTCATGTTGACGCCTTTTTTATGTTTTACTGGTCATGTCTATTACTAATAGCCAGCTTTAAATATCACGTACGGTACATGGGTTCTTTAATATTACGCCTGAAATACCAGACAGGGTGAATGCGTCACGAAATGCTATTTCCGCCCGACAGTCGTCCCCTGGCCTGCTGTTAATATTCAGCTTTAATGAATCGCACTGGAATAATTTAAGAAGTCATAACAATATTACGTTTTATAATTTAAGAATTAAATATCACTCGCCATAACGGGGAAGGAAAACATCACAACAAACAAATATGTACACCTTACATGTACACCTATTGCTTGTTATATCTCAAAAATCATGTGCTTATATCGATACCAAATTAAACATTCTTTTGGTGATCATAATTATTCTTTCCCATATCTTTGAAATGGCTGAAATAGTGCAGTCCAATGAGGAGGGGACTCTTTAGGTTTCAGCTGCAACCTGTTTCATTTAGAACTGATTGTAACTAAAACTATAGCTCAAAGTGTCGAGATGTCTGGCAAATACAATTTCAATCCAAAACTTGTTGCTTATGTGTCATACTTGTACAGATGTATGGACACCACAGAACGGTTTATGAATATATTGAAATAAAGCACTGCGTTACTAATAAAAATCACGTTTCACTTGTCCCATCCGTTACTTGCATATCCAACAGCACTCAATGAAATTCAAAGGAGCGGTCTATTAAATGTGTGTTCCAATTTACACCTCGAAAATGAACGTACATAATGTTCTTTCAAACATTATACGTGCGCGAATATAGATTATAGATTTAATCAGGAACGCAATGGCATCGAGGGTAGGGTATTGTGTAGAAAATTTATGAGAAACGAAATGATATAAATTGCATATTCTTTTTATAGCACTCATAAATTTAATATTATTAATAAATGTGTACCAATTTAGGCATCTGGGACCTAGGTGTGTTTGCTTTTTATGTAGAGTAGCAAACCAGTAGGCGGCAGTCAGAAGTGGCCGCTATCGACCTGGACATCTGCACTCAACCTCTAATAAGCCTTCTAGAATGTGTTAGTTATACGCGCAGTTAGTATTCGTTACTATCTGCCCCATTAGAACTGAGATGGGCACCTTTCGTATACACGTGGACCGGCATCCACACTTAAACACAATTCCGTATTTCAAGGCACTAAAATAGATATACTACTAGTAAATAACCGAATGCTTAGAGGAAAAAACATAAAAATAGTCATTTAAGAGATTCCTATTTTCTCTTTTTCTCTCAAATTGCATCGTAATAAAACCGATGTAAGTCTAAAATGTTATGAATAAAATTATTAACTAACAAAAATAGAATTATGTTAAGAAATATATTATACACGTCAGATATAAGCGAGGCGTTGTTAGCGTAGCGTTTCCGAAACATAATATTTATACAACAATACCGTAAAAAGATCTTTTGTTTCAGATAACACTGGCGAGGTCAATATCTACATTAGCAATTCTGAATCTGTTTCTGGAAGCTATTTTTGTTATCGCCCGCCGTTCGTTAGTGCTTTCCGCGAAGAAAAGACTTGGGAAACTCGAACGAGGCAAAGTAAATGTAAATTCTTTTGTTTTTTTTTAAAGTTACTTACTTGTTTGCCAGAATAATAATAAATGGGACAACTCCACACATGGCTATCTGATTTCAAATTAGGTAATCGAATCATTGTAACCGGAGAGAAGCCGGAAATTATAAAGCAAGGCGGATTTTATATACACATACAAGAATAAGTTAATTATTATTAACTGATTAGTGACTTTAGTTTTATTAAGTGATTAATGACTTTAGTATTAATTTTGTAAACCGCACTTAGAGGACTATTTTTTAGAGTGTACAAAAAGATTTTTTTTTAATCTGTAGCTATGGTCCTGTGTACATATTGAAAATAGATGATGCTGATGAATTCATTGGCATTCATCACCATCATCATCAGCCTGTATTAGTCCACTGTTGGGCCTACACCCAACCTCGCCTTGCCGTTTCCCGCATAATACCATACTGGCTAAACTGGCATAGTCTGCATTAATTATCTTACCATAAAATATTTCATGCGATAGAAATTAATACCGCATATATAAAAAGTAACAATTTTGCAACCAATTTCTGTGCACTCGGTAAGCCGATTGAAAAGTTTAATTGGTGCGTGATTAATTGTTGGATCGCATTTGTGTATTTTAAATGAAATACGTGTAGACTAAGATAAAGTTCGTAAATGGTTTTATTTCTCGAAGTTTCAATGTATTTCCCCAAGTTGCGTCTCATTTCTTTGGAAAAAGAGTATACTTCTTCTGTGCAAGAACTTTGTCGGAGACATTAAATCAGTAGTTGCTCTGTGAGTGTTAGTTTTGTTTTTGTAGTCTACAACTTTTTTTTTCTTAACTATTTGTTAACGTTTTCATCAGATATTTAAGCAAACTTCCTAAGCTGCTGAAAAATTGCAAAACACTGTAACACTTTACACAATATACCTACTATTAAACTTGTCGATAGCGACACATAACCAGACTGTGATTTGTACGTCGTAAATTTTAATACTACTTTCTACAAAACTGCAGTTTGATTGTTCTTATAAACCTATTAAACTTAACGATGTGGGATTGCAGAACAACTTTGTTATGACACCAATGTTAGCGTAAAACGCATTCTCGTTACACGAAGTCGGCAACATTGTTCTGGGTACACTTAAATTTTATACGACACCATTATGAAGATCAGTGATACGGGACCTTCGTTAACTTTATAATCTGGTTAAGATTGCAATGTAACGAACAAACTCGTTGAAAATCGATATACAACTCGTAATAGTTCGTAGATTTCGATCTTAGTTTTTGTGTGGTGAAATTGAACTTCTATAACGTGTCTACAATAAATACAATGAAGGTTTCGTGCCAAAAGGTTAGGGGCGTGTTCGAAACGGAAATTGAGAACCGGTAAACAGCCTATCTGTACAATATCGTTTATATATTACTAAGCCATTTGGTAACATCGCAATCCCGAAGTAATTGAATTCCCAATTGGCTTTTGTCTAAAAAATTTTGTTCAGGTCATTGGCTACAACCCTTTTTAGGTTCTACCCATGGGCACGATTATGGGAAGTTGCGGGTAGCCTGAAGTGTTCTCCAACACGCTGCAGCAGGACGAAATAATGATCTAGAATATTCCATTTATAACGTAGAAACAAAAACATTCGATTTCCGTCTAAAAAATCAATTCACATTTTTCTCAAACGCATCAAATTTTTTCTGATAGTCTTATTTGGCTAAACCTTCCTCCAGTTTCGAGTCAATCTTCAAAGCTCCAGGGAATTTGTAAGGATAGAAAATAATATAATTTGAGCTGAAGGCATTAACAATAAATTACATAAGGAACAATATTTAATTATCTATGCGATAATACATCAGTGGTATCACAATATTCTGTCATCTTTCATGCATTTCTATTGGTCTTGGATCCAGTGATATTAATGAAACCAATGAAGCTTATTCGGCTCATTCAGGTGTAAACTCCGTACGTTCGTTCAATCAATGTGCCTTGATCTTCGATTGAGAAATGTACCGTTCGCCCTGATGCCCTTTGATTAAGAATCTAGAGGCAATGAGGTGGAAATAACGATATAAAGATCGTTGTTATTTCTAGAAATATCGACGATTTTAGCTGAAAACATTCTATCTGAGGAGCGTGCGCGAAGACGCGGTCCAAGGAAACCACTGAGTTGTATACCGTAAGCTTAGGAGAGTGCTCGACTAGCAGAATGCTTTTAGGGCTTACGACTACAAAGTACAAGTGGATCGTATGCGGTGAAACTAAATATGCGAACGCTGTTCTCAGTGTGCTCTGGAACTCTGCATTGTTCAAAACGATTTCGTAGCAACAATTGTTTGAGAACCGCTAAGATAAAGATCATCGACATAATTCATTACAACGATTATATGTATAATGATATGGTACCTTCGGTGTTACGTAAGCAAGAGGTACTTAATCTTGTTTTGGCTGCCACTAGTAAATCTTGTAAGACTCCTGTTTTTTACCATCCACACCGCCAAAATATCTTATTTGATGAGTTTCTATAAAGGCACAAGCATATGAACGAAAAAATTCGACACAAATCTTATTTACCATGATATAAAAATACATAATCTTATATGTTTATCTAAGTTAATTTAATTCTGAAATAAACACTACAACTCGTCTATCTGAATTCCAGGCACAGCTTTTTATGATGATTCGTTGTATGTAATCAGCGAAATCTATAAATACCATCCAATTTCAAAGAAACAACAATCGAAGCTTTCAAATAATTCCTGAATGGTTAAAACCGCATTAAATATATAGTAACGAAATAGAATTCGAGTCTCAATTCACGAGTCCGTATTTCATTAGGCATTATGTTGGCACCTAAACGGCCCGTACTCAATTGTTCCGAAATCCATAAATACAAAACATTTCTCTTCGATGCGACGTACAGCGGATTTCAATTCGTTGATATCAGCCAGTTCCATGTTTGAATCGATCTCGAATGAATTCCATTAACGTTCCTAAACTCCGATGCTAATTAAAGGACTGGAGTTCGTTACACAAACATCGAGTGTTTCGTTTTTATCAGCGTTGCTCGCGGTGTATTTATTTACGATACGAAATTAGATTATTAATGATTCGTGGTGATTTCCTACCAGTCGGCGTAATGATGATCGTACGGATGTGAAGATAAGTAACAATCATTATAGTCACAATTGATACTAAAAACTAGTAGGAATTTTAAAACACATATTAATTGACTGGTTCACAATGATTACGATCATAACTTCAAGTTAATGATGGTACGGCCACTTTGATATCATTTTAAAGTGCTCTAATAAAATACTCATATAGAAGGACTTTTGACGTTTAGTTTTATGGAAGCTTCTAAAGTTTTCTCTATATTTTTACTCTATTTCCTAAGTGCCGTCGTCTTCTTATGCTGTCATATTCAATTTTTCTTCAGAGATAAAAATGCATTATGCAAATGAGAAGTCACTACCAGTAAAATGAACAGGAAATCTCGCTGTTCCACAAAAGTTACCGTCATTTCTTTCTTAAATAAATGGATCTTCGTTTGTTCCTATTCAAGTTTATGTTAGTTCCTATTAAAAACTATTTAAGGTAGTTGGATGAAATTCTACGAAGCAAAAAATATATAGCCAGTATTAAGCACCAAAATGCACAAATATTAAAAGGCTATTTAAGGTTCTCGAAATGTAAAGTATTATTGACCCATTTTTCAGCTTATTGCAAATTTAAAGACCGGGAAATAAACTTTGCACTTCAATGGAACTTAAGTTTTCTTAAGCCGTCTTACACAATTTCTCACTGTATTCTTTTAAAATAAGGTGCATTTCCGGTCCATAAAACCGACAAGGTTTATTAATGGCGGATTAGTTGCGGTGTGAAAATACCGACGGATCTAATTAGCGGGAAATGCAAGCGGACTTCCGTAATTAAACTGTCGGTTTAGCTCAGAAAATAATTAGCATAATTTTCAGTTTCAGAATATAATAAGAAGAAACATAAATATATAAACATATATATGTATTATATTATAATCATTTTTTATTCAATTATAATCTGTAGCAACAAAAAAAATTATCGTCATCGGACTATTACGATACAAATGTATTATTAAAACCATTATTTTCATATTAATAACAACATATTGGTAATATACTTACGTTTCACTACGAACTCAACTGAGTACAGGTATTGAATAAAATATGGTATAGCACTGAATAGTTGCTGCTGCTTCCATTAAAAACAGTCATCATAAAACTGCTATAAACAAAATTTTACATTGTATTATGCTCATTTGTATCAATGCTAGGCGTAGGCGTGGTACATAACAAACAATCACACAAAGCAATAAACGCCGGATATCATCGGCTTTTTGCATTTGGAATTGGTTAGTCCGACTCAGTCGTTATCTATAGGTAATACGTCAAGGCCTTTGACCCGTATCAACTAATCCCTAACTTAGGCTCACGAGTAGTCGTCAAATTAACGCGAACCCCTAGCAACGACATACGAAATCTTTATACCCTCAAATCTTGGCAGCCGTTCCGTTTGACACTCGACAATTTCACGATACTGGAGATTTCTCGACACTACTAAAAGGCTATGTACTTACTCGGTAGTTGAGACTTGGCAGCTGGTACCTGTAAAAAGAAATTAGATTTTCGATTAGTATTCGTTGAAATTTAATGGGCTTGGCACGAGACTGTACCCAGAGCTATCGTGACTTGAATGTAAAATTTGCGAAATGCTTTCAAAAAAATTACGTTCGTTATAACATTTTAAGATGTATCATTATACATTTTTTAGTATTTCAAGCGTCTTTTTGTTTTTTCTAACTTTTATAATGAATAGAACAACTTTTAAATTTTTTAATCGCCGTTTAAAAAAAAATAGCCTTAAGTAATGATATTTTTATGAAATGAGAAAACTGTAACTTTGATTTTAACAATTCTTCTATTTTAAGTTTGTAAGCATCTTGAATTTAAACCAACCGAACTTAAACAAGTTGAGAATAACACAAAAATAGAATCCACAGTTTTACTTCCGAATTTGCTAAGGTTTTCAGTTGAGTATAGTAGATACTTATGTCACTTAGATAAGTGGTTGGAGTTTGTAAAAATACCTGTTTCTTCACACAAGGTTTTTGGGTACATCTTATTTTTTTTATATATGAAATGAATAATTTATATAGATTAGAGTAATTTGGCATTTGCTTCTGTCTGCCCGGACGGCTAGGGACTTGCTTTTCATTAGGTAACTAAACAAAATCACAATTAGAATATAATATATTTTTCATTTGCCACCCAATTGTTAATTGTTTATGGTTTTTGCCTCTGAAATATGTATTACAGCATATAAATACATATAAGACATTTTGTAGTAATCTGCGTACTCGTTATTTCGTAGAAGCGCTACGAACGTATTTATCTACACTGCTACGCAAAGAAATTTACCAGTGTAGCACCGTACGTTTAGTTCCATATTTAATTACGAAGGTATGTTTGCCAACACATTAATTATCTCTATAACAACAGGCCAAATTTCTGTAACCTCAAGTAGAATTTAGGGTTGCCACGAAATATTCCAAAACGGTAAATATTATGAATTATAATGAAACTTTTCAAAATCTTTTTTCCATATAGCTTTATTGTTATTGGTTGAGCAGAACATTTTTAAAAGGCACGTAAAATCTTCGAGCTGAGCATTACAGGCTTTTTAAAAAGGCCTTAAAAAGTATCTTAATGAATGAACGATTTATTTCGTATTTTGAATAAACGTAGGCGAGATCACTTACTATCTTCGCCATTACTGGGATCGCAGCAATAACTCAGTGATAAGTGACAGCCCTGATCTTTTTTGACTTTGGTATATGTCCTTACGCGTTAACTTATGATAAAAGATGTGGAATCACATTACACTATTGTTATAAACCTGCTTAGTCTTTATGGAAAATGATAAGAGTTGCTTAGTTTGAGAAATATTCGTTTAAATTCTATAGCTGAGCAAGTTACGTAAATTTTTATCTACTTACTAAATATATGTAAAAACTAGTAATTACGCGCGAAGAACATTTCGGAGCCGGCTGGTAGATATATGCAGTTATTTGGTTTCTTAGTCGTGTATATACGTAACAAAGCTATTAGTCTCTCTGCAAGTCTTAAGCTTAAGGGTGCTTAGAACTGTGACCTAACTTTGGCAAATGGGGTTTCTATGGCATATGGTGACGTAAGCTTATAGGATTTCGTTTTTAACCTTATACTAAATGCACCAGCTGTAGAATTTTACAAGTGTTAGGTAAATGTAATGAATAAAATTCTGCGGTAATGTTGTATGTATTTTAATGAGTATTAAGTTATGTATGTGATTAAAATTAGGCTGTTGGTTAAGTGGTTAGTAAGCCCGATTGCAGAACCTATATGTAATATAAATTGCAAGTTTTATTAATAAACGTTTTTAATATGTTCAATCAATCTCTTCGAGCATATCAAATATATATATATTCTATAATCTTAAGATGTTATAGGCAATTTGCAAACTATACACACGCTTAGAGAAATCACCGTATCGCAAATTATGAAATTCTTCTGAATGTCGCGATATTCTCAATTCATTTATCCTTCTTCCGTGGCTAGTCCGTTTAATATTGACGTCGCAACAAACATTATTAAGTACTCAAGAGCTTAGGCAAGCTCGTACAAACTTTATGAAGACTTTACTAAGAAGCAAGCAAAGTATATGGAACTCTCATACAACCACAAAATATTAGTGTAAAGACGCGAGAGGAGCGTACATACGCTAGGGACTCGTGTTCGTGTCACAAACATTTGTCTAGTTGTAAATCGAACTTACAACCCCTGATCCAGCAGCCAATGATTATAACTGGATCATGAGCGCGGTTATACTGGCATACATTTTTTTAACGTATTACGAGTGGTATTTTCAAAATTCCTTTCTTAGTGCTCACAGAATGTAAAGGACGTATCTACAAAATTTGTAATTCCTGGAAACAGCTTTCTTGGTTGTGCGTCGATCTCTGGGTCAGTCTGGGACAAAGCAAGTGCTGTCACCTAGCAGCAAATCTAGATACTTCCGACCTGCATTGAAACGTCAAGTTGAAAATCAAAATGGTCCGAACTCTTTTAATACAAGAAGTACATGATTTTACCATGATCAGCCGACATCAATCATATGGTCATTGACCTTTCCTGAAGACACGCCACCGAGTCCGCTTCGGCATTATAATATACGCAGCTCTAATTCGTTTTCTTCTGAGTTTTTCTAATTTATCGCAGTTTGAAAAGGGCAAAGACATTTTTATAAATCCAAGGTTTTTCTCAAACGGCAACGTTATAAAGATATCACGGTAAGGAAACCAAAGCCATTACCCGTCTGGTAATTTATACCAGTTGGAGAACTTTGAAATAGCTTAACGCTCCCGAGTATAATATTAAAAAGGCACTTTATTCTTAGATTTTTCCACATCTTAAAATAAGAATACTTAAGGCCTTAATCTGAATAGTTGGTGAACAGTACAGATTTTCAGATTTTATACACTCATAGATAGATTTTCATTTTCTAGTAGGTACGAATAAATAGCAAAACATTATCGTTTAGAATCGTAGTGTGCATCAACCCTAAAAAGGTTTAGTACGCTCATCGTCTACGTTCTTTACTTTGAGCAATCGCGTGTAAGTAAAAACGCGAGCACATCTGCGTGGAAGCGCACGCCATCTGGCGGTGAGGCAAAAGAAGATAATACCTATTGAATTATGACGTTGAAAGAAAAATGGGGCTTTTTGACTGAACTTGTATGAAGTATAATAATATTTTTATATAATAAAATATTACCGCTTCATTGAAGCACATTCGGTTTGCAATATTTCCTTGTACTTTTATTTACAATATCGCGTATAAATATGTCTAGGTAATAAAACAAATCTCATCATAAGAAGTCACAAGTAACGGTTCCGCCTGTGGTTCTCTACATCCAACCTCGAACAGGACTATGGCACTTAGATAAAATTATTTCAAATAGCGTACGAACGGAAAACATATACCCAGCGAAACTTGGCAATCCAGGTACTTCAGATAAAACGGTATATTCAAAATATTTTCTAACAAATGTAGGTATTATACAGCCAGGCTCCACAAATCCGCGAAACAAGTAAAAGCTGGCTGAGTATTGACGTTAAATTCTCATACATTTAAGCGCAAAGTCGTTACCTCGCTTTTGAAGATCAAGCGCTTTAGAAAAACCTTAGTATTTATTTAAACGTTTCAAATGATACATAAAAATATGGTGTATAGAAACTGATCTTAATTTTATATTTTCGCAAAAGAATATGTTATTCAATACAAAATTTTCAAAACTTTTTCATTCGTATGAAAAACGACTTACATTTGTAGCTTCCGATCCCGAAAGTTTCCCTTGATTCGGGATAAAAAGCACCCTAACTCCTAAACCAGGTCATGGTCTATCTTTGTGTACAATTCTGTATAAATTCAAGCCATGTCTTTTGTGTGGTTAACAAACAAACATCCCAACAAATTTACAAATTTCACGGTTTCATACAGCGAAGTCACTCTTCCCTACCAACCCGCACCAGCGCAAATCAAACTCCAGGAAGCAGTGATATAACTGGGCCCACCAGTGGGATACCAAACTATCGTGTTGGTACCTAAACTACGACATTCAAATCAATATTCGTACACCGACGCAAGGACTGTTTTTATAACACTTAACGGTTATGTAAAAATATAAATAGATATTTCTTTGATATTCAAATTATTATGATCTTAAATTTCATAAGTCAAAAGCTCTTTTACAGAGTTTTACATAGGTAACCTAACCAACCTTGAAAGCGTTTCGTGAAGGTTCAAACACACTTGGGCTAGCTAGAAACTTTCAGGTATATTCGGCCTCTTTTTTATACAAAATCTACTCACCTAGTTTATTAAGGCCTTGCGGAATGAGGGAAACTTCTGAAAAGACCAACCCTAATCCCGCTCTCCGACGGCGGCGACGAGAATGTTTATCTAAATCCTTCGGAGTGCGCCCGGTGAATTTACGAATTATACGAGATTTGAATAAAATTGTACTGGGTTCGAGACGAGAGGGCTTTTATCGGCGTATCATATATACGACATGCTTAACCATACAATGTGACATCTAGTTTTGATGTAAACTAAGTACATTTAGGGACACACATATGTACATATGTAATGATAAGCATTATACACAAATGCTACATGCTTTTTTAAATACAGTTTCTTTGTTTTTCTTTCAAATTAGTAATGGGTATATCCGAACTATTATTATTATATGATAAATAACTTAATAGCAAAATTTTAACTAACTTTCCGTAACATAATTATACTAATAAATATTTATTTGTGTAACAATTAAAAATGTGGATGACAATAAAATTACAGCACCTTTAATTGATATAATTGTGTAATTTACTTTAATAACAGGAGTTTGGATTTTTTTTCCAAATTAAATTTTGTAATTGTATGTAAGGATTGTACTGTAATGTAAGGCCTGTATTGATCTTCTTTTAATACTTCAGTGAAGCTTAAAAGTTACGCCCTTTTTCCAGAAGGGATAGGCATAAACTAAGGATTGCCACCGGCTACGATTCTGACAAAATTCTTATGCCTCTTTTATTTAATGCATTTAAAATTATAATAATTATTTATTATTACTCAATTATTACACTAAAATTAACATATGTGTAAGATATTTAAAATAAACACAAAACCGCGAATTTGATATCCAGTATTGCATATATACACCCGGGGCTTACAGCCATGGAACACATACATGGAACAACCAGCGCACCACTCGCCGAAGAATACGGCGAGTGGTGCACTGGATGAAAGGTCATTTCACTGAAGAATTCATTTAAAGAATTGTACAAGTACAAGTAACGGACGTTGCCACAAATGTCCACGTCGCTAGTGTATTTTATACCTGATCTCTGTAGCGAAGATCTCGACGATTCCTTTTGACTAACGTTCGCAATCTTTGTCCTTTATGAAAGCAGTAAGTGGATTTTATACAGTAAAGGAACATTGAGTTACGTTCCCTCTCTATTATGTCGTTTGTACGACAATAAATAACATTTTTGTATTATCCTATGATAAGGAATTCACAAGTTGAATTCCAAGTTCTGAGTTCCAATTAAATTTACTGTTATTGCATTATGATTGAAATGAATATGTGTTACTATATTTTTCAGAATGTATGTATGAATTGTTTTACATTACTACATATTTCTAAATAATGTATCATCTATACTAATATAATGAATACGAAAGTGTCTTTGTTTGTCCTTCTGCCACGTTCAAACGGAAAACTAAACGAATCGATATGATTTTTGGTATGGAGATAATTAAAGGGCTGGAGACATAGGCTTCTTTTCGCGGATAGGTATCTAATTTCCACCGAAAGACTCGTTTTAATCAAACAAGCGCTATAGATGGCGTTACGGACGCAATAATTATATGACGTGGATGAAAATAAATTATTTTTAACACGCGTGCGAAGCCGCGAGTAACAGTTAGTCGATAATTAGTATAATATACTATGTATATTGTATATTATGCATATATTAAGACCGATTTTTATCGTTTCAGTTTTTCCGTTCTATAAAAGAACACCCTATATTAATACGCTGCATGTTCTGTCCACTCCTGGTTTCGCTATAAAAGATGAGTGGAATCTGTGTATAAAATTTCGTATGCAAGTTACACCAATTTGTTTTTTTATCTAAAATGTTAAATATGGATACAGATATTTCGTTTCTGGCACTGATTTCCAAATTCCAATTCGGAGTTGTGAATTTCGATTGCGTTTACGTAGCATACGCTCGCGTGTAGCTAAGTTAAATATTCCAAAGTTAAACGATCAAAGTGCTCGTACTCTTCGTTTTACATGATTTCTGATACGGTGGCGTGTTTCACAGCACTTGGTTTTTTAATCAACGATCTACGTTATCGATTTTATTCCGATTCGAATCGAAGCCGATTTTTCTTTTACATAATTCCCCTTTTACATTCAATGTGGAATAAATCCGATAAAAAGCTGGTTTATTTGGTACAACGTAAATTATTTTTGTCATGCTTCTGTTTTATAACACGATTTTGAAAACTTCGACAAAAAAAATACCGTTCTTTGAATTAACGAATGTGGTACATACAAATGTACTTTAAAAAATTAGGATAACATTTTAAATACTACGAAAGTAATTTTTGTTCTCTTACGTGGCTAATTCTTTAAAAAAAAAGTTATTAGATCATGTTTCCGTTTTAAAAATTTCCGATTTCAATTTGGAAAAAACTTCATAGCGTGTATTTCCAATTTCCATCTTTTTTGGTCATACAATTATTTAATATATTTGGAATACTAAAATATTAAACTCAAAGCTTTAAAACGTAGATAAATGGAGAAAATATTTGTATGTAAGATTTTTATTAAAAAATCTGTAAATACGTCAGAAATTATATCATTTCAGAAATCTACCTAAAGCGGCGAATATGAAAGAGGCGGAAGTGGTAAATCGTTGCGTAACGAACAAATAGTACGTCGTTGGGTGAATAAGCCTTTACGTCCCCTTTTAGCCCTTTCATACTTTTAAGAATACATTATTTCTTAAGGCATTCGTCACGCAAATTGAAGTAATAGCCGGCTTTTCATTTTCTCTGTAATCACATCACGCACAAAAAAAGTTTATTGAGTGTTAATTATACACTTTTTAATGGTTTTAACCCTCAATGATATTGTGCTAGTCTTAAATATAGAGTAGATTTTTTTTATTCTTATTAATAAGAACAAGATAACTTTTATTATTTTTAAAACAATAATTTGTAGCTTACTTCATAATTTGTAATGATTTTGTGAAATATCTAGTTTTAAAATAGGTATAGGTATCAAAATTTGTGTAAAATACCTCATGTTTTTTATGAACTATAAAATTTATTTATGCAGCCCTGTTTGCTGGGCTGAATTAAAAAATAAATAAATAAATACTGTAAGCGTCATGAAATCACAAGCTGAAACTGAACATGTTTCTTCGTGTCCCTTCGAAGCGGAGTAAATCGGTTCACTAATTGAGTGAACATATTGAAGAAATCGTCGCCAAAGACAAACCTCTAGTTTGTTATATCTACCGAAACTCCGACCTTAAATTCCGTTGGAAAGTTCAATGCGATAGAACATACACGAAAATAAGGAAAGCCTCGAACTTGTTATCGAAGTTGGAGAATCGAAAACTGACTACAAAGTTCGTAGATTTATCGCCAGATACAAAGTTAGTGTCGGCTGCAAAGGATTTTAGATCGGTTGGATTAAATGCCAAACTCGGGCAGAACTTAGAACTAGATTTGCAGAATACATATAATTTTTCAAAAGTCCAAACTTTGCGATAAATTTTAACTCTACTTAGAACTTTTTCTTTAATTTAAAATTATAGTACCTATGTACAAAAAATATTAAATTGATGACTTTAATTAAATTATTTAATTATTAAATCGATCATAAGGAATTAAACTTGAAAATTCATTTTAAATTTTGCTTTCGAAATTTTACTTTTTTCTTTAAATTAATTAATGTATGTATGTATAAAGTTAGTTATACAAAGATTAAACAACTGGGAAAACTGAATTTATTCAAACAAAATTTATGACATGAATGGCAAGTAATGTTCTAAAAAATAAAAAATAACCCCGTTCGTTTCCAATTTTAAAATATGAACATCGCATTCGAATTTTGAAATTTCGCGACTTAGGTGGTACATACCTGGTTTCAGTGAGCGCTCGTCCTCGACGGCGGCACAACGTATAATGCCGTACGGCGGGCCCCGACCTATACTCTACGTACTGCAGCTGCAAAGAACTTCGGGCCCGAAGATTGATCGTTGGAACCCAGGGATGCTGTCGTGTATCGCGAACCGACGAAGCGAACCAAAGATTCGAATCAACTTTTCTCGATAGCGCCTTTCCAACTTCAGTCGATTAGCTACAATGACTCGTTGAAATACTAACCGTTTTAAGTTCACGTTTGCTTTCAGCCAATAATATTGAGAGCTGTGAAATTTTCTCTTAAAATAATTCTTTTGGGAACTTCCGAAAAGCAATCCAACTTTCATAACGAACGAGATAAAAGACAATGAAAATTTATTATATTTCGCGATGATTTATTTTGATAATATGTATAACGCTCGAAAATTTATTGAGTTGTCTCTTATTTTATGAGAGTCTATAACGCTTAATGACGTGGTATGACTTATCGCAACGTATGGTTTACATTCGTAGAAATCAGGACGTGAATTAAACGAAATTTAAATGTGACAAACTTTTCGTGCGAAGAGACCACCAGAACATTTCGCTTTGCAGCAGAGATCCCAAGGTTTATAACAAAATTTTCAACAATAGAACGAAATAATAAAACTTTGTGGAAAAACTTATGAAAATTGTCACCTGATTAATACTAATTTTGTAAACTCATATGTATAACATCGTAACTTGAGAGATAGCTACCCGGTTCCAAAAAAGAAGCTCTTAGAGTAGGATCTTGAAATCCTTACGTAATCTGCTATCACAATACCAGTGGATCTGATACGGTTTGATCCTTTCATGAAAGTCAATTGTTCCGAATGGCTTTAAAGCCAACATTTAATATATCGTAATATAGAATTGATAACAAATGTGTGATAGCGGAAACCGATATTGTTACTGTGACGAGTAACGTGTTTCCGGTATACGTTTCCGTTACAATTTTCCTGCTGCTACGAGTTGGTCGTTCTTTCTACGTTAGCAGCAAATGGGTGCCAGCTGGTGTTAAGTGCTTTTTGGAAATCGCGGAAGCCATGGGGTCTCGAATAACTTTTTGTTTAAAATATTTTTGTTGAAAATGTAATAAAAAGGTTATTTGTATAGTAATGTTTTATATAAACGGTGTTTTCAGCTTTGGTGTTTGTTGTTATCTAGTAGTGCAAAAAAATAGGAAAAAATGCTCGAATTAAAATAACAATAAATAATGTTTAATATACGAATGAAAATGTTATGTATAAATATTTCCATGTTTAAAAATTTATAGTATACGATGTAAATTTTATTAAGAAATAACAAAAAAGGCTTTATTTTTATTATTGTTATTATACTCGTGCAAGCCATGCCATCGTATCGTTTCAATATCCTTTGACAACATAAGACATACATACATAATTGTCAGTGAGATATGGCACGAGGTATAGTGAACGGCGAACGCTTTGTTATTTTAAAATTTATTAAAATACCTTATGAAGGGAGTCGGTTGGCGCTTGTAGGTAATTTGGGCGGAACAATATCGAGCGCGGATAGGTATAATTGGAGCATTAGGGAGGTACTTTCGTACCTTCGGGTAGAACGTTATTGGAAACTAGTGATGTACCCGCAAAACACTATCGATGCTTTAATTTATTAATATTAAAATAACTTTATTATTTTGACCATTTCCTTGTTCCACTGTTGGACACGTCTCTACAAATATTCTTTTCTCATTAAATTATACAATTTCTTATTGCGGTTTACAAGTTGACGAAGTAAAGATGATTTTTGTCAAAACATGTATAAATAGCAAAGTTTAATTGATGACAAACTGTCTGAAAATTTAGATCGATTGTCGTCTCATGAATACTTAATCAACTTTGCGGGCTATTTCGTTGTATAACCTAATACAACAAGTAGCTACGAATTGTCAATTGTTAATTATTTAACACGTAATTGAGATATATAGATAAAATATGTATAATACAATCCTTATAGACTTATACCTAAAGAGACAGTTGAGTTTCGAGTAATAATAAGAGAATGACTAAATTTATTATCGAAGGACCAAAAATTTTTTTTATTTTTATAAAATACTTATATCGCGCTTTTTTATCGATTTTTTCTCGTCCGTATCTATAATAACCGTTTTTTTCTTTCAACTTAATGTGCCATGTATGTGTTGTAATGCACCTATTTATTTTTATATGTCAATTAGAATCTTTTATATCTTATCTTTTCATATTTCTTGTTTAAATACATAGTTACTATTTATTTAATGAAAGCAACACAAGGATATCCTTATCTTATATTATATAATTACTTAAATACGTATAGTTCAAATCTTATACATTGATTTCGGAACAAGAAATCCCATTATGATTGTCTTCTATTTCCACGGTTTATATAAACTTTGAATGAACTTATATACATAGTAATATTAAAATTAGTAGCCTTATGAGATTTATATTACCAAGAAATAGCGGAAAATTTGACTGTTTATTAAAAATGTTGATCAAATATTGAATTTACATGTGATGGATTACCGCTAGATTTTAATACTGAACAGACAAAAGATCAAATATAGGTCGCTAAGAAAAGCGTTGTTGATCCAAGTGCGAGATGCTATCGAGTCCGACTGATGAAGATAGCGACGCGCCCGCTTCAGCGACTTCATTTACTGGAGAGCTCTTCAAAGGGCTGATATTTGCACGCCGTCTCCTTTCAACGGGATTAGGAATTCTGAAAAACATCTGCACATAGTCAAGTTCGGTTTCAAGTTTGAATTTAGAATGTTTTTTTCTACGTCATAACCGTCATCTTTGCGTATTATATTTATTTACATATCAGAGTAATAATTATACAATTCGTATAATTAACGAGTCGGGTACTTACAACAACGTGACTCGACGTTCGAAATTTGAATTTCGAATATGGAATAATTTTATTGTTTGAATAACAATAGGTACGGTACCTACTTTACGTAATTTCCTATCGTAATAGTAACAGTATCAATATCTTAAATAAAGAATTCAATTCTAAATAATTTAACGATATTTTTTATCATGTTAACCTCTTAAATAATCCAACAGGCCGCTTACGAGAGGAATTACGAACGTAAGCATGCCAAAATGTAATATATTAAGTCTTTAGACATTTTCTTTGTTTTGTTAAAGTCTGTATATAATAGGTAGGAAGATGTTCATTGTTGTAAGTATTAACTAAATACTCAGAAGTGGGGAGGGTATAGAGCATGTTTTAAAGTAATCCTCGCTGACACTTCCCATCAACAATGAGAAGCAAATCCTTGGCCCACCTTAGGCTGTCATGTTTTATGTCTTAATTTGTCTAGTATACGGGTTGATTTGCAATAAAATGGTATATTATGTAATAAATCGACAATAAATCCTACTGTTTATCTTTTTAATTTTACCATTAATGTATCAAAATCAAAATCTTTTTTGTATGTATTGGTTCATTACCAAAGGTGATTAGGTACACTTACAAATAGCCAATTACATATTTATGTTCCATCGATAAATGTCACATCACTACTTACGAGTCACTGGTTATGAGTGAGGCAAGTCGTTTCATCGATAAAGCGGTGATTAGCGGCGACTACCACACTTGGCTTTGCTTTACGACGGCAATCTGTACTTACTTGGAGCCTTTAGGGCACTTTGTCGAACTATACTTATAATACTTTTTGAAACATATAAAAATATAAGTCTAACGCCAAATATTTACTAGGCACTGATATTAATAACGAGCTGTGTCCCGCGATGTTATCCGCATAAATCCCGATCCCGTGGGAATTTCGGGGTAAAAAGCCTATACGTTGCTCTATAACCTCCTGTATCTTCCAGTGAAAGTCCCATTAAAATTGGTGTATCCGTTCCCGAGATTAGTCCGGACAAACAGAAAAACTAATAGACAGACAAAAATGTAACAAAAGTTTGTTAGTGTAAGTATCGTGTAAATAACCATAACCACTTAAGAAAACACAGTTATTTTGAAATCACAG